>JASDQU010587539.1:0-22196 GCA_032191745.1 Picea mariana | reverse complement strand
ACCGAGGTGCCAACTTGGCACCTCGGTATTGTGGACCCTTTGAAGTTCTAGATAGAGTGGGACCTATAGCCTATAGGCTAGCACTTCCTCCCACAGTAAATTCACATAATTTTTTCCATGTTTCATTATTGAAGAAATATGTACATGATTCTAATCATATAATTGAATGGTTTGTGATCCAGGTGGAACCAAAGGGAGAATTCCTGCCAGAACCTCAATGCATACTAGACAGGAAGGAAACCCCACTCAAAAACGGAACCATTTCACCGGTCAAGGTGCAGTGGAAACATTTTGTCCCAGATGAGGCTACGTGGGAAATGGAAGATGCCATGAAATAGGAATATCCGATTTTGTTTAGTTTTGTACATACACATCATATTGATAGATAGAACATCGAGGATGTTCTTCCTTTAAGGGGGATGGAATTGTAACACCCTGTTTCCCCCAGTCTATANNNNACTATGGAAAACTCAAAGATGTGAATGTTTGATTTGACGAACCTTTGTATAAAAGGTCGATGAATGTAAATTATGTTATGAATATGTGTTGCATGACTACTGGGAGGGGGGATGTGCTAAAAGAGACCACGATGGCTAATGAGAGGTGGTGGAAGGGACCTGAAATGGTTGCGTTAACTTCCACCGAGTCAGTACCGTACTGGTTTTTACTTGCTCAGAGACCAAAGCAACTCTCTGACCCTAGAATGGATTTCTCATTAGATTGGTAGGTGGGAAGGCTCCTCACAAGTTAATGAGGGGATGGGGGTGAATCGCCCATCCATAAGAGCTCTTAGACCTAACCACATATGGGGAAATTCATGCCACATGAAATCTTGCAGAGAAAAGGCAAGAGAGGAAGTGTGGTAAAGGGAAGACAAAAAAGCACGCGCGATAGGGATCGCGGAAGAGAACATGAGAAACTCTAGAAACACAGAGAGTTCTAAATAGAGGAGAAGGAGAGTAACCTTCATCCTAGATTATTTTTCTGTATCAGGAGAAGGAGAATAACCTTCGTCCTTGACTTCCGTTGAGCTGAAAGTAGGAGACTGAATCTCAAAGCATTGTGGTCTATCTCGGGGGTGGCTAGTGGTAAATCCGTTTGGAGTCATTGAGCCTATGGTTGGGTGGAAAGGAGCACCCCTCTCAGTAGTTGCATCATGCCTGGTGGATCTAATAAGTGTTTTATACCTTGTATTTTGAATTGAATATCATGAATACATGCTCATGTTTATATGCTACAATGATTTATGTGTGGAATAATTGCTCGGTGTTTTAGACTGAAAATAATGGATGCATGTGTATACTTATATGCCATAGATGGTTTCTAAACAAATGACTAAGTCTGGGGCATGAGTTCACTTCACCGAGAATCATCTTGTTTGCTTGATTCTTGCAATATTCTGGGAAGGCTCCTCAAGAGTACTCTTCCCTAGGAATTTTCCCATAAACCTTGGAACTGTACTGAACCTTTATCTAGAGACTCGACTAAGATCAGGGACAACTACCCAAGAACTGTCTGAAGGTTCATGCGATCTGGGTCTATAAACCTTATGCAAGAAAGAGTATCTCTCTAAGGTCTCGGAGTCATTGGAGTTTGAAGCTCCGAGAGGTTGAATTTCATGGTTCAAGCTCAAAAAGGATAGCGAGTCTGATTATCGAAAGAGAACACCCCATCATTTGGTAGATGAACGGTCAGAATCCTTTCATAAATACCCCAGATCTGTCAAGACTGATGAATCTAGAGGAGGAGCGCAGGAATTAACACCTCGACCCTTTTAGCCTTTGCAAGTAGCGATGGGATCCAGGACCGTAGATCCAAGGATATGTCAGAGCTCTATCGACCGTCAATCTTAACCTTTGCATAGGTAGGAGAGTGGACTCAACAATGTCCCAAAAGTCCCAAAGTATTCGGAACTGTCCATTGACACAGGACGCGTGGTAGTCAGGTAGCATTTCAATGACTCGTGACTTGGAGTGGTCAAGGGTAGGACTGCAAGAACTCATGATTCATGAAATCGTGACGTGATCGTGGTCATTGGATCCAAGCCACGGGAAAACTATTGGATCAGAACCTCTGCATGGTATCACGTATCAAGGGTTCAAAGGTTGAAAGAACTTCCTTTCAACTGTAGAAGTCGCGAAGTGCCGAGCACCGAGGGCTTGTGCAAACATGTGGCACATCCATTAGGTGGGGACCGTGTGGTTGACATGTGGCATAATAACAAGCACCCAGAGAAAGGTGGGAGCGGGTGACAGGTGGTGGACACATGTCACTTGGGAAAGAGTCAACCCATTGTTGACTTATCATGGCTTGGGATTTTGTAGGATGAAGAAGTTGCACCATGATCCCTAAGGCCGTGAAATGTTGAGAGCCGAGGTCTCATGCAACGTGTAGAAGCAACACAGCTCGTAAGCAGAGTACAACAGAGGAGACAAGTGGCATGTATGTGTCGCTTGGCAAAGTCCACGTAATGTTGACCTCTCGCGTCTTGGGGATTCACAAAGGAGGAGCACGAGGGCTCAACACTCCAACTAGTGAAGTCATGAGTTGCGAGTAGTACTAGTGTTTAGCTTAGCCTATGGTTACATGTAGTAGGCACTAGTGAGGAGGGAGCCATACCCGTATGGCATCTCGGGTATCGACGTTTGGAGAAAGAGGAGTCGAGAGCCTTGACTCCCAACTCGTGAGTTGATAAAGGTGCTTGCACTAAGGCCATGTTGTGGTCGCTGGGAGGAGGATAATGGAAGGGATGGTCTATGCTAGGCCCATAGAAATCTTAGGGATTTTGTTCCTCAAAGAAAAAGACAAAAAAATCTAGGTTGTCGTAGTGGGTGTGTGACACACTGTCACCTTAAATAAGTATTCCCATCACTTTAGAGGTGAAGTGATCACCTCAAGGGGGGAATACTGAGTGACCCTAGGGTAATTGAGAAAAAAGATGTAGATATAATGAGAGGAACCCCTTAGGTCCATGATGGAAGAAGTATGAGGTCTTGAAAATGATTCTTGTTGAAAGGAAATTATTTCCAAATACTTGAGTACTTGCACCAAAGTGTTAGACCTTCCCAAGACAAGAAAAATAAGAGTGATACAATCCTTAATATCAATGGGAAAAGAAAGTGAAGCTTTCTGTCTAGATTTACAACAGTAAACAAATATTTATATCAGAAATGAAATCAATTGTTTACTGCAGAAATAACCATCAAAAGAATCAAGTATTTATTGGGAAATGAGGCACTAAACATGCAAACTAATTCCCAATACTTTATCAAAAGATTTGATGGTGAATTAGGGCTGCAAAAAAATGTTTTCAGATATTTTTTTAGAGAATCCAAATGGCTGTAGAAAATATTTTCTACATCAGAAAAGTTTACCCTAAGGAATTATCCAAAAATTTCCCCAACAATAACCAATATCAAGTAGATTGACAAAAACAAATTTCCAACTATTTCCAATGGTAAAATAGTGAGAAATCATGGAAAGCATTGGGCCTGTGGCATACATGCTTGCCTTTCCTACATCAATGCATATTCATAATGTATTCCATGTATCATTACTTAAAATATATGTACCTAATACTGATCATGTCATTGATTGGAATGTGATTCAGGTGGAACAAGAAGGCGTTTTTTAAGTGCATCTAGTGAGCATATTGGATTAGAAGATCAAGCAGCTCCATAATCGAGCCATAGGGCTAGTAAAGGTCCAATGGACCTTGTACGGCCCCGAGGACAAAACTTGGGAACATGAGGATGCCATGTGGGAAAAGTACTCGCATCTTTTTGAATACTTTTGAAAGTTTGGTTGTAAATGTGTATATATTGCACTAAGGATAGTGTATAAATTAAGGGGGAGGGGATTGTAATACCCCTAGGTTGATCCCAAAGTGTACATATAAATGTAATTTCACTTTACTTATAAGTTTTTGAGATGAAGTAACAAGATCCTTGGTCTGGTGCAACACATAGTGAGACAATGCACGAGAATCTCACACTGAAGGAGTGCACACAGTTGTAAAATGATACAACATGCAATTTAATGTTGGGCATGCACCTATGTAAGTAAAAAGGAATGGAGCACTAAAAGTGAAATAGATTAAGGAATACAACTCACACAAGTGTTAGTGAGAAAGGAAAGCACACTAAGAGAAAAAGGTGTGCAACCTTGGATTCAACACGCATTGGCATAGTGCCCAGGTTTTGAAGGACAAAGAATGATTTTGTATATATGTCATGATGTAACATGCATCTGTGTAAGGGTGTGAGGGTGGTGCACTGAGGAAAGAGTGCACACATCCCATAATGTTAGCACACATTAGTTTTAGTGCATGAATTGTATAATTTTAGGCTGATGAGCATGGATACAAAAGATCAGTACTTCATTACTAAGATATAAATGTAATCACATAAAATTTAATGAAAATTCATCCATGAGGAAGACTGACCACGTGAAAGTGAATGGGGGATTAAAATCCACTAGATGAGGTCAAGGGGGATGGGTTAAAGAGGCTTAAACCTAAAAAGGTATATTTTATTAATATTTCTTAAAAATTGTAAAGTTAGGATATACTATTATATCCTAAGTCTTGGGAAGGGGACAAGTGGTTGAAGGTTGTTCTCAACATGACAAGTGTCAAGTTGGGAACATGTTGTGGACTGAAGAAAGTTCTCAATGTGGAAAGTGTCAAGTTGGGAACATGCAGCAAAATAGTTTGGACTTAGTACATTCTCATTTCTATCATATTTTCATCATTCGATCAGTAGCAGGGGGTGATCGATAGCCGACTGTTCTGGCATAGATCCGACTGTGACTGTCATTGAACCCAATTGTTACTATGACCAATATGTTGGTTATTGTCATAGATACATGTATATGTCTTAGCTTGGAGAGTTAGACTAAAGAGGTAGGTTATCATTCCTATGTGTTATTAAACTAAAGAAGTGGGTTATCAGGCCTGTGGGACTTTGGACTCAAGAGGAAGGTTTCCAGGCCCGTGGGAGATTGCATTCTCTCCAGGTGAGAGAATTACAGGGAATTATTTTCCCAAGTTGCCAAACTGCAGCGACATGGCTCTTAGGATTCCTGTCTGACCTTTTGTTGAAGTCTTGGAAGGGAATTGGGGTAGCCAAAGGACTTTTGAATAGAGAAGGGGCACACTTCCTGGGGTGGGACATGCATGTGGGGAATGAGAGACTATAGTTTTTCAGTGTGAATTGGTGTCTGTGACAAAATTTCCAGTAGTTGAGTCACATGGATCTAAGTTACCTATGAATGAGTTCCTGTTAAGTGATATACTTTATCCTGGCAAGGAACCGTTACCCAAGTGGAGTTTAGACCCATCTCGAGGGTGACCCACTGTTGATATTTATGAAAAATGTGGTCTAAGACTAGGAGGAACGTGGAAGGTCTTCTCGTAGTTGGTGTCTTTTATTCAAAGATAAGTGCCAATTGTGTGTTAAATTATATTTGTAGTAATAATTATGCAATTGGTGTCATGTGTTTATGTTGTTTATGTTGTATGTACAATTTTGTTATGATTATGTATAATTCTGTTATGAATCTGTGTATAATCATGCATTGCAAAAGAATTATATGTTTTAATTAGTGATAGAGTTGTGTCAGAGCAATTTTGGTAGAATTACTGGTAAATTGGTATTAGAGCAGAGTTTGGTAGCATGGGTATGCTACAAATTGGTATCAAAGTTGATGAAAAAAGAAGTTTGAGTTACGTGACTCAACCTAGGTGGTTGGTTGTTACAAAATGGTATTAAAGTAGAAATTTTTTAAGTGGAATTTCCCAACATGTGGTTTGGGGTGTTACACTTGGGGTCCTTTAACCTAATAGAACCTCCCCTCATTCCTCTAGTGATATTATGGCCAGTACTTTAAGGCTTTTCCCATTAGTCAACTATCGATGTTTAAAATCAAACAATAATACATTTACAATATTTTCAAGCCATTGCATGGAAATCATAAATTATGATTAATTATGGGGTGGGGGAAATAGGGGTGTTACAAAATGTTAGTATTCACTTGGATCTAAATGGAAGTAAGGTCATTATTCTGTTTTTGATTGGTTTCTTCTTGGCGGGTGGGAGCCATGAGGGGAAGAGGGGTGGGTCCATGGACAAAAAATCATATAAGTGATAATACCACTAAGATAAGGGAAACAAGAGAAAATCAATGGGATAAGTGGGAAATAAAGGTGTCAGGAAGGGTGTGGATCCATGAGGTAAAACTAAAAGGGTTAAAAATGATAGGTATCACATGATCATGATGAAAATGGGAATCCAATGAGATAGGTATCAAATAAGTGTGTGGGTAGGACCCATGTTTTTTTAATCTTCTCAAGTTATACTATGACCTAAATAATATTGCAGTGTTGAAATGCCCAAATTATTAATAGAAAAAATATGTAGTAATTTCGCAACTAGAATGTAGGAGGCAAGGTTGGGCAACCAAAATATCCTTTTTGTTTCTTGTCTGGTATGTTTCCCCCGGGTTAGGGTTTATAGGGTGCCTCTAGACAAGGGTTTTCCTTGTGTTATAGCTCTCTAATATATGTGTCGGGTCGAACAATAGTACTCAACCCAATATCTCAGGGAACCAACTAAGGAGGCTTGACCATTCCCTTAGTCGTACTACCCAATTATCTAAGTACTAGAGAGTATCTTCCTGAGTGTTATTCTCGGTGGCACTATAGCAATCAAGCGGCCAATCAGTTGATCTAAGGATGGTTTCAGGAGACCCAGGGGACTCCCTATATACTTTCCAGTACGTGGGAGTGATGGTCATGTAAAAATTATGTCTGGTGTGGTACTACTCAAGGGGTACCAATAGGGGTTACAGAGGTTTCCAACAAAGGAGAAACTTTTGGTTTCTAGGAAACCCCATGAAACCGTCTGTATCACTTGCATGTAGTCTTCCTCGCCATAGTTTTATCCACTGAAACATATATATCTGTGCTTTAAAGAAGACTCTAGTACATGTCTCTACCCTGGAAGAAACAATTACCCACAATTCCTACCAAGGAAAGTGATCTAATACCACTTGCAACGTACCAGATGTAATATATGCAAAAACCGGAATATTCAGTAGATATCAATGGAACAACAAAATATTGAGAAGACAAATACCATAAATAATACCTTTATTCAAATAAATCAATGTTCACTTGCTTCTTCAAGGAGGCAACCTCTAGTAGAGTATATTTCTATTACAATAATTCTCAAGATAATAATTCTCATGCCTCCTACACTTATTATAGTAATTATATCTTCTAAAGAACATTCTAGAAGAATATCTTTCTAGAAGCATAAGCTTTTATTAGGTCTTCTTACATTGACTTGTTCACATCTATATCTTTCTACTAATCTCAGAATTTATTACATGGAAAATATATTACTCTATCTATGTGAGGGGTTAGGTCCCTAACAGGCCTATTAGGTTTCTACAGAGAATTAACCCCATCTGCTATGCTCTCTAATTTTCCACTCACAGTTTTTTTTCTCAACTATAGAACAAAATAAAATAGTATATAATGGAATCCCTTCTCCTCCTAGTAGTCTGGTATTTAACATAGCTTTATAGCCATCTAGTGGTAGGTTTTCAATTTCCTCAACCCTCAATTGTGATATGGTTTTGAACCTTCTATAATATTCTTGAAATTACATACATGGCTAGCCCCATATGCATGAGTAACAGGGGTTTTCGTTGCATCCTCTCGTACCATGGTGGTCAACATGGTCGGTCAACTTGCTGGAGGAATAAATTTTGCACACGGGCTCTAGTTGAAGCATGGTCCTCACTGTTTGAAAGGTCTTGGAGTGTATAACATTGTCAAGGGGTGTGCAAAATTTTTGAACATCAAAAACCCTAAAAAAATCATTTAATTCCTCAAAATGGATATGAAAGGTTATGGACCCCAATTTTCAAACTAGTATTTACCGCTAAAATGGCCCTACAAATTTATTCCTCCAATTGTTTCTACTCTAAAAGAATCAAGATAAATGAAAAATAATATAATGATCCAATCTGTATCACAAGGTATGTGGAAGGACATTATATATCAAAAATACATAAGTTTAGGATATTTTATTGACTCGATTCAAAATCCAAGGAAAAGTATAAATAATGTTTCAACATATTGAAAAGAGATATTTAAGGCATTATTTGTGAGAAAATATAATTTGGTATGGAAATTTGGGTCAATGATGTAAGTGATAATTGGTGTGGATTCAATATTGGGATGTGTTGAAAGGTTTTCTTTACCAATTCAATTAATGGGCCTACTATAGGAAAGTGATTTTTATACTTTGAATCAAGTCAGAGATCCAAATTCCACTGATATCCAGAAATAATGTTGGAGGATATCTTAGCCCCTAGGGATATAAGGTGCGTAGTGTTAACTCTCTTTTTGTCTCAATCATTCTCGAGCCCAAATCGACCAAGAATAAAGTGTATTTTAAATTGCAACCAGACCAAGTATATAAATCTCTCTATATATAATGGGGTTTTTTCTTATTCTTATAGCTTCAGTGGAATATCCTCTAAATTAGTTGAAAGGATTTGACAAGGTATGAAAACTTGATCAGGATTTTGTGATCATAATTAAATGAATACTAATTATTAAAAGATGCTTAACACAAAATAACAGAGATACAATAAAACTAGTTCTCTATTCAATAAGAAAATAAGTTGAAACTGTAAAATGCAACGAAAAACAAGCTTGTTGGAATGGTGGAGGCATATCTCTGACAAGAGATTTGACAGTTGTCCTCATTCAAAAGAAGATTCTTATAATTAGGATATGAAGGAATTTTTACAATAAATAGGAATGTCAAAAAACCTAGACATCCAAAAACCTAACCCTAGGAGATGAAGCGCCAAAAGTCATGTGGGCCCCGTTTGGGTAAGTTAGTACATTAACTTCCCGGGGGTCGTAACTTTTGCATATGATCTTTGTTTTAGGCGCATGATAGCTCGTTGGAAAGGTATCATCAAGGAGATTCATTTTGGGGGATCAATAAGAGCCTTTGAATATCATTGAGAAGATTTATCCCAAAAAACCTTCATTTAGGCCCTCAAAATGGCCCCGGAAGTTAAAGACTGCTAAAAATAGTAAATTGCCAAAAATGCCAGAAAACTATTTTGAGGGAGTCGGAAAATATGGGTGGATACTGATATCCACCTGGATCAATCCTCCCTCCTTAGGAAGAAATTTTCTCCATTGCATTGAGTTCCCCCATCATATGAGAAAATTTCTGTTGAATTTGGCCCCAGGTGAGCCACTTGCCTTGGTGCAGGAGTTTCCCTTCTTTGATGACTAGATAAAGTTGGATCCTTTGTTGTTGAGTTCCATTGATCTATGTGTCCACAATATGATCACTAGATTCTTGTTTCATGCAGTCAAGTTTGAGCTCTTTTGGTGTCAACTTCTCTGCTATCTCCGAGGTGTCCAATAATGGTGGGAAATATGGTCGAAGGAGAGCCAAGTTGAAGACTGGGTGCAGGCCAAGGAAAGGGGGAATGTTTGGCTCAAAATCATTGTCACCCATAGCCTTGGTGATGGTGTATGACCCATAACGGAGTGGGAACGTTTTATGATGGGGCCATGTAAGGTGTTCTTTTTGAAAGTGCAACCAAAATTTGTCTCCGACATGAAACTTATGTGGCACTCGATGTTGATCATGGCATTTCTTGTACTTGGAATTAGACCTCTGTAGAATATCTTGAACCTGTTGGTAGATATGTTGGATCCACTCAATGAACCGGGTGGCTTTGTAAACTTCTGGTGGAGCAGGGGATGAGTCGATCGAGGTGGTCACTAGGGGTAGTGCAACATCCATGGGGCCCAATGGTTGGAATCCCAACCCCACCTGAAAGGGGTTGTGGCCAGTTGAGCTATGCATGGCTTGGTTGTAGCTATATTGGACATAAGGAACAATATCATCCCAAGTGTGGGGGTGTTTTGAATTGTATGTGTTCAGGATATGTATGGTCATCCAATTGACGACCTTAGTTTGGCCATCTGTTTGGGGTTGGAAGGTAGTGGATTTGGTGAGCTTGGTATCCAGCAATGACCAGAGGCTTGACCAGACTGTGTTGAGGAACCAACTATCATGGTATGAGATAACGGTTTTTAGGATCCAAAAATGTACCCATTCTCTTTCAAAGAAGAGCTTGGAAGTGGCTTATGTTGTGATGTTCTTCTTGCAGGAGGCTAGAATCACCATCTTGGAAAAGTGATCAACAACCACAAAAACATAGTCATTTCCCCTCTTGGTGGATGGGAGGACTAACATGTAGTCCATTGATATGGATTCCCACAGCCTGTCAAGAGTAGGAAGAGGGGTGTACAGTCCCTTTTTCTTAGTGGTCAGTTTGGCAATAGCACAGGCGGTGTAGAACCTGATATACTTGTCGACATCCTGTTGAAGTTTCGGCTAGTAGAAATGTTTCTATAGCGCTGCCACTGTCTTTTCAATGCCAAAGTATCTTGCCACCCGACTATAGTGAGATTCCCAAATCAGCTTTGCACTCTCACTTGATGGAACACAGAGATGGCCCAAATGACACAACAACACATATTGAATATGGAAATTAGCGACCACTGAGTTGGCACCCAACATTTGGTAGGTGGTGGAGAAGTCAGGGTCTATCATGTAGAGGTGGGGCCATCTGGAGGTCTTGTGGCCAAAAGAGTCTAGCATCGTGGTGAGTGTCGTGACTAGAGGTTGGCTGGGGCAATCAACAACTCAGTTGGTACTTCCTGTTTTATACTTGATGTTGAGGTGGAAATACTGTAAGTATGTGGACCACTTCTGATGGTGGTCATTCTGTAATTTTCCTTGGGTCTACATGAACTATAGTGGCTTCTGATCAATGTGGATGACTGTCTCCTTCCCAAGAATGCAATGTCTCCACTGGTGGCAGGCTTGCAAAATGGATTACATTTCTTTGCCGTAATTAGGGTACTTACAGACAACATCTAATAGTGTCTCACTATGATATGCCATGGGGTGTCCATGTTCAATGAGAATGGCGCCTACAGCATAGTCTGAAGCATCTATCTCAATATCAAAGGGATGTTGTAGGTCCAAAAATGAAAGTACTGGGGATGAGAACAAATGCTTCTTCAATTCATCGAAGGCTTGTTGTTGTAACAAGACCCACACAAATTTTTCCTTACCTCCACCCCTGGTTACTTGGCTGAAGGCCCATGCAATATGAGAGAGTCCCAACACAAACCTATGATAGAAATTGGTGATGCCCAAGAAGCTCCAAAGTTCAGTGAGTGTGGTTGGGGCTGGCCAGTCATAGATGACCTGCATATTGGTTGGATCCACATGCACACCATGTCTATCAATGATGTATGCTAAGTAATGGACCATGTACATGCCGAAGGAGCATTTTTCAAAGTTTGCATATAGTTTGTGTTGTTGTAGGGTATGAAAAACCTGTTGAATATGTTGCAAGTGTTCCGTCGAAGTATTTTTGTAGATGAGGATGTCATCTAGATACACCACTACAAAAGTATTGGTGAAATGTCATAGGATATCATCCATCATCCTCATAAACGTTGTTGGAGAATTTTTCAAACCCAAGGGCATGACTAACCATTCAAAAAGACCTTATTTTGACTTGATGGTGGTCTTCCATACATCTATTTGTTTTATTGGGACCTGGTGGTAGCCAGACTTCAGATCAATCTTACTGAAATATTTTTCCCCCGTGAGTTGATCAAGGAGTTCGTTTATTTAGGGAATCAGGTACTGGTTTTGGACTGTGATTTTATTAAGAGCCCAATAATCAATGGAGAGTCACCAGGTCTCATCTTTCTTCTGCACCAGCACGATTGGGCTACCACAAGGTGATGAGCTAGGACATATGTGCCCCTTATGGAGTAGTTCTTGGATCTACCTCTTAATCTCCTCATTTTCTAACAGAGAGTGGTGGTAGACTAACCCATTGGATAGCGATGTGTCTAGGTTCAAATCGATGGGATACTTGACCTAGTAGTGTAGAGGTACCCCGATAGGAGAGGAGAAGATATCTGAGCATTCTTCGATGATCTTATCCACTTTCTTCTGTTATGTGGAGAGATTTGTCATGGATTCCCTATATTTTGTTGGGATATTTCACTCACTCTGAGAGAGAATCATGAAGAAGACAAATTTCCCAGTTTGAGAGATGACCTTTCTGCATTGCTTGGCAGAGATCAAGGAAATAACACTAGGAGGGAATGCCTTAGGTATCCTATACAATTTCTTGTTCAAAGTAATAATAACACTACGAGGCCTATAATCATATACAACATGACCTTTCGATAAATAAGGTTGGCCCAAAATAACATTACAAACTTTGAGAGGAGCAACATCACACAATACATGATCTTTGAAGGGATTGATGTCGTACGATAGCCGACACTATTGGCTGATGTGGAGACTGCTCCCTTGGCGGATCCATCCAACGATGTAGGGTAGTGGGTGTGGCGTTGTCAGAAGGGCCAACCGCTTGAAGACCTCTACTGAGATGAGGTTCTTCTGGCTACCCGTAGCAATGATGAAGTGAAACGTGGTGTTTTTTACCCACATCTGTGAATGGAAGATGTGCTCACCTTCTTCTGGCTCGTCTGGTTCACCAGGTTGGAGCTTGGTGGTAGCAACAGTGGCACCGCATTCCACATCAATGATTCATCTTCCCCTTTCTAGTTCTGATTTAGAGTCAGAAGTCGTATCTAATTCATAGGATTTCACTTCGACCACCAGCGATTGCTTTGAGCGGTAGTCAGTAGTGTTATGCCAAGGGCTCTTATGGAAGTCGTGCCACTTCCCAGTATCTTTCTTTATCTTTCTAGTGTCATTCTTTTCTTTCAGCTTGGAATAGTTGTCCTGATATTGTACATATTTTCTTTGTCCTTTGTTATGTGGGTTGGGGATGCCCCTTCCTAGCTTTTGCTGTGAGGGGTTCCCATGCCCAAATTTCCACATATTTTGTTTGAGCTTATGCTCAATTTTGACGACATATCAGTAGGCCGTGCCCAAGGACGAGATGTCTGGAAATTTCATTTCAGTCTGGATTTATGTATGAAGAGCACCACGATACTTGAGCACCAGATGTCACTTCAAATCTTTGATACCCATCTTGGTGTGAAAGGTATGGAAGATATTTGTGGACTCTGACACTGCTTGGTCTCTTTCTTGCCGCAGTGTGGTCCATTTGGTATACAAGTCGTCATAATTTCCAATAGGGTAGTATTGTTCCTTAATAGCATAACTGAAGGATTCCGATGTGGTTGTGATTGTGAATAATGAGGGTTCCTTTGTTTCCTTTTTCTCACAGAAAGTTTCCCACCAATATTTGACATGGGGAACGACTTTCAGGAGTGGAAAGTAATCTTTTCTCTATTTGAAAAGTTATGGAAACAAAAATACCCTTCTAGTAGATTCAACCACTTGTCTACAACATCCAAATCTATATGAACTACAAA
This sequence comes from Picea mariana, assembly GCA_032191745.1. Taxonomy (NCBI): domain Eukaryota; kingdom Viridiplantae; phylum Streptophyta; class Pinopsida; order Pinales; family Pinaceae; genus Picea; species Picea mariana. Next base: position 8,704 of record JASDQU010587539.1, on the reverse strand, counting down.
TATAGGAATATCGAAGTTGATTTGTACCTTGAAGGGGGCGGCACCTCTCCTCAAGGAAGATTTGTCGCTTGTTGGTAGCTGCCAAAGGATTTGCACGAAACTATCCATCATCTCATTCCTCTTTTGTGGGAGGGATTCCTCAAGAAAAATTTTGAAAGGATCTGATGTCCCATCATATTTCTTTTCTCCTACCATGAGAGGTCGCTTGGGCATGCGAGATCTTTTTTCCTCAAGAGAAACAAGCTCGAGACCCAATTCTTTGTACCCTGACCTCGTGGGGGACATGTATTAAGACGATAAGGAGCATACCGATATGATACCACTGATCCAGATTTTATGATCAGATTGAAATGAATACAAATTGTTAAAATATGATTAACACAGAATAATAGAGAAATAGTAAAACTAGCTTTCTATTCAATAAGGAAATAAGCTGAAACTGTAAAATGCAGCGAAAAACAAGCTTGTTGGAATGGTGTTGGCTTATCTCTGAGAAGAGATGTGACGGTTGCACTCATTCACAAGAAGATGAGTACAACGAGGATATGAAGACCTTTTTACAATAAACAGGAATGTCAAAAACCCTAGACATCCAAAAACCTAACCCTAGGAGATGAAGCACCAAAAGTCATGTGGGCCCCATTTGGGTAAGTTAGTACATCAACTTCCTAGGGTCGTAACTTTTCAATACGATCTCTGTTTTAGGCGTACTATATCGCGTTGGAAAGGTATCATCAAGGAGATTCATTTTGGGGGCTCAATTAGAGCCTTTGGCTAACATTGAGAAGCTAGATCCCGAAAAACCTTCATTTAGGCCCTCAAAATGGCCTCGAAAGTTAAAAACTGCTAAAAATAGTAAATTGCCAAAATTTCCACAAAATTGTTTTGAGTGAGTTGGAAAAGGTGGGTGGCCACTGATATCCACCTAGATCAACACTAGTCAAAAAATGGCGCTATAGGAAGTTCCTGTAGTGCCCTGTTTTCAAGTAAATGACATAGTTTTGGGTTTTTTTGATAGATGATGATGAAAGATGATAATGACACCATTCTACACCCTAAAATACACATTAAAAACCATTTTTTATCTTCATCAAAGAGTTTTGGAGAAATCTTGTATGGAAAAGGAGAAAACAGAAAACATAAAACAGGGGATTTTCTGGAAATTATTGTTTTTGCAGTCAATTTAAAAATCACACTCTGAGCATATGGAAAGGTATTTTGAAAATATGAAAGAGTTTCCTATCAAGAACAATCCCATATACAAAAACCTCCCTCGGAATTCACAAATGTGTCATATTTTGGGATATACAAGAACGTCTTTACAACTCATTTTTTCAGATTTGTAAATACAAGAATTTTCCTATTTTATTCATCTTCTTTGGGAACATATTATGAGGAAATGGAAAGGTATTTTGAAACACTGAAATATTATTTTATCAAGAACAATCTCATATACAAAAACCTCCCTCAGTTTTCACACAGGTGTCATGGTTTGGGATATATCGAGTGTTTTTTCATCCCTATTTTTCAGAATTTCGCTGTAAAAGTGTTGAAGATGAAATGGAACGGTCAAGGTGTAATTCATCCTCACATGCGCAAAGGAGAGCTTGTCAGGTCAAGGTAGCATATGGATGTTCAAGGAGGATATTTAGGCTAAATATCCTCAAAAAATTTGGTTTACTTTGAATGTTATTAATTCTTTGAAATCCAAACCCTAGTTTTTAGGTATTTGACTGATTTTCTTAGATTTTTTGTATCTTGTTGATGTAACTAAGTCCAAATTCGACCCCAAGGGGAGATATTCAGTTCTATTTTTAGAATATTATATCCATGCTTTAAGTATATAATATTTTTCATGTAAGGTCAATAAATTTCATATAAACTAGATGCAAGAGGAGGAGAAAAGGATTCAGTTCGAGGGACTAAGGGTTGGATCCTTGTTTGCCTTAAAGACTTTATCTTATACAAGTGTTTGGATCGACCTTATCTGTGTAAATATTTCAGTGGCTAATGAAGTCATTAGTTGGTGGGTATCATTATCTTTTGTTTATCATTTCTAATTCTCCATCTTGAACACATTATTACTATTATATGATTATATGGTTGTATGTATGTGTTGAGAGGATTTATCTAATTTTATAGCTAAATATTCACCACATGTGTGTTTAATATCCTTTGAATCTGGTTCAGAAAGGATTTCTGAGTTTAATATTCATTCTTCTATTGGTTAATTATATCAAAGAATATATTTCTCTTTTATGGTTATCAGCCTTGTTGTACTTTTTCTTCTTCAACATATACCCTACTCTCATTTGGCTCAACTAATGGTTTTGTTTACCTGATCTGTTTCACATAGAGAAGAGGTATCGATAGGTTATCCTTTAACTCCCCTTTAATATCAAGAGTTTGATCCTCCCACCTCTTTAAAATTCTTTTATTTTTAAACTTTTCAAATAAGATGTGTTAAGCATGTTCCTAAAATAGTCTAGGGACAACTTCTAGAGCTAACATATTTTGGTGTCGTTGTCGTGGGTGAAGAAACAGAGATATCTTCCCTGGGAGAACGACAATGATGAGATCTAGATTTGGATGGTGAACTGAAGATGGACACTTTATAATTCTTATATTTCACCATGGCAACTCCATTGTTCATAGATTCATAGGTGACTCCACTGGTTGAAGATCCAGAATGGTCATGGAAGCTATTTTGACTCGGAGGTATGCATTTTATGATTTCTCAAACATAGCTAGTTTTCCAAATCGAGTGCCTACTATGGCTGAATGGGATGAATATCTTCCCAGATTCAGAGGAAGCAAGTATGATCATCCTGGTGATCACTTATTAAATTTTCATAAATGCATTCTTGAACATGATTTTGTTCACGAGGATGTCTTAATCAAAATGTTCATATTTTCCTTAGAAGAACATGCTCATGAATGGTGTCAATTTCTTACTACTACTAGCATTCATTCTTTGAAGGACTTTCATGATTCTTTTTATTGATATTGAAAGAGGATTTACCCAGTTGCGAAACTTTTTGGGAATTGTTGTGAAGGATATTCATTAAGTATTCAAAATTTAGAAGTTGATGCTTTTAGCAGGGTATATGAAGGGGATGGTTATATTGAGGAAAAGGAAGAACATTCATTTTCCAATATATCTTATTCTAAATCTATTTTACAGCAGGAGGATCTTCAGTAGTCAGATATTGAGGTTGATGACAATACTACTTTAGATGCATTTGGCATTAATCCAAATGTTTCTTATAGTGATGATTATGATACAAAAATTGTTCCAAGTTTGTTTAAAGATCATATTACCGATGATAATTTTCATAAATGTTCATTTTTTCATTAGGATTTTATCATGTTGCTCCCATTTTTTATGAATATGATGATGATCTCTAAATTCTAGATCCAAATGTTTGTGATGTGGCAAAATCTAATCAACAAATTCATGAAGACATTCATTCCATTATCCATGAACAATCAGAGCCAGCATATGACATCTATGCATGTTATGGTAGTGAGTAATACATGGATCAGTTTGTTGATTCTAATGATACATTTGTTGTTGTTGTTGTTCAATAAATGTATGAGCATATTCAAGATGACCTTGATGCTTTTGATTGCCAACACCCAAATGATGTTCATGCTCTTTTTCCAACAAAGCAAATGAAGTATCATTTGATGAGTGAAGCAAAGGAAAAATATGGCCTTCTGTATCAGCTGGAAATGTAGCATAATTGGAAAGACCCAGTGGCTATTTACATGGATTCGTGGTTTTTATAAAATTTCAGCCTTGTGGCATTTGGAATCAAAGTGGATTGTGGTTGTATGTATGTCTTGAAAATCAATTTTTTTGCTGCAAATATTATATTTTTCTTTTACTTCCATCTGCATGAAATAAGATATTATAGTCAGTTGGATGCTATCATGGCTTCATTGGAATCATGATTACAAATGATTAGCTTGTTCCTACCGATTAGAAGTAGGATGAATAAGCTTGATTTTCGATCATTTGGGTTTGAAGTTGTATGTTGCTCTCAATAGTATATTTTCAGGATTTGAATAAGTTGTAGATGTTTGGAAGGAGATTTATGACTCCATATCCCAATGGATAACACACCAGGTCTACTTGTTCTTGGAAGCTCACATGGAGTATGTCATCCCCCATGGAGCCTATGTTAACTCTCTTTCTGTCTCAAGCATTCTCGAGCCCAAACCCACCAGGCATCAACTATATTTGAAATTGGAACCAGAAAAAGTATATAAATATATCTATATATTTTGGGGTTTTTGTTTATTCTTATATATTCAGTGGAAAATCCTCTAAATTAGTTGAAGGGATTTGACAAGGTATGCAAACTGGTCAAAAAATGGCACTACAGAAAGTTCCTATAGCACCCTATTTTTCAAGTAAATGGCATAGTTTTGGGTTTTTTGTGATGGATGATGATGAAAAATGATAATTACACCATTATACACCCTAAAATACAAATTAAAAACCATTTTGTATCTTCAACAAAGAGTTTTGGAGCAATCTTGTATGGAAAAGGAGAAAATAGAAAACAGGGGATTTTTTGGAAATGATTGTTTTTGCAGTCAATTTCAAAATCATACTTTGACTATATGGAAAGGCATTTTGAAAAACATAAAGAGTTTTTATCAAGAACAATCTCATATACACAAACCTCCCTCAATTTTCACACAGGTGTCATGGTTTGGGATATACAAGCAGGTCTTTACAACTCATTTTTTCAGATTTGTAAATACAAGAATTTTCATGTTTTAGTCATCTTCTTTGGACACTGATTACGAGGTGATGGAAAGTTATTTTGAAAAACTAAAAGAGGTTTTTATAAATAAAAATATCATATACGAAAATAAAACCTCTTTTTTCATACATGTGTCATGGTTTGGGATATATCGAGTGTTTGTTCATCCCTATTTTTCATAATTTTGTTGTAAAAGTGTTGAAGATGAAATGGAACAGTCAAGGTGTAATTCATCCTCACACATGCCAAGGAGTGTTGTCAAGTCAAGGTGGCATATGGATGTTCAAGGAGGATATTTATGCGAAATATCCTCAAAATTTTTGGTTTACTTTGAATGTTATTAATGATTTGAAATCCAAACCCTAGTTTTTAGGTATTGGACTAATTTTCTTAGATTTTTTGTATCTTGTTGATGTAACTAAGTCCAAATTCAACCCCAAGGGGAGATATTCAGTTCTATTTTGATAATATTAGATCCATTCTTTAAGGATCTAGTATTTTTCATGTAAGGTCTATAAATTTCATATAAACTAGATGCAAGAGGAGGAGAGAAAGATTCAGTTCAAGGGACTGAGGGTTGGATCCATGTTTTCCTTAAAGGCTTTATCTTATACCAGTGTTTGGATCGAGCTTATCTGTGTAAATATTCCAGTGGTTAATGAAGTCATTAGTTGGTGTGTATCATTATCTTTTGTTTATCATTTCTAATTCTCGATCTTGAACACATTATTACTATTATATGATTATATGGTTGTATGTATGTGTTGAGAGGATTTATCTATTTTTATAGCTCAATATTCACCACACGTGTGTTTAAGATCCTTTGAATCTAGTTCAGAAATGATTTCTAAGTTTAATATTTATTCTTCTACTGGTTAATTATATCAAAGAAAATATTTATATTTTATGGTTATCAATCTTGTTGTAATTTTTCTTATTCAAAAGACACCCTAGTCTCATTTGGCTAAACTAATGGTTTTGTTTACCTGATCTACTGCACATAGAGAATAGGTCTTGACATCTTATCCTTTAAGTCCCCTTTAAGATCAAGAGTGTGATCCTCCCACCTCTTAAATTTTTTTTTTTTATTTTTAAACTTTTGAAATAAGATGTGCTAGGCTTGTTCCTAAAGCAGTCTAGGGACAACTTCTAATACTAATAGGTAGGTAGACTTATGGAATGCATATATTGAGTATATAAGGAAATGACATGTAAGGATAAGTGAAGTTTCAAATACCCTAACATGGTCAAAAAATAAGATGAGAGGTGAATACATTGTTCATTTTGGTTATAAGGCTATGTTCGTTGTAGAGTATTCAATACCTATATGGTGGCGGAGAAAGATATGGAAATCAAAGACTCATAAAATGGCTAGGATTTTAATTTGTCTTTCTTTAAAGAACAATCCATTGACATGGGATGTGTTGTAGAGGAGGAATGAGCAAGGGTTATGGATGTGTATCATGTGTAGAAAGAAGGAAGAATATATTTCCCATTTACTAATTCATTGTTCTTATGCATATGAATTAGGGAAGGTGATCATTAGAGAAATTTTGAGGTAAATAATGAGCCTAAAAAAATATTGTTTCGGCATAAACATTAAAAGAACCAATAGGATTCAATATGATGATCTCAACCATAAGGGTAAGTAGTTTTGGAGGGGAAGAAAGAAAAGTACCTTTTCTATATCATATTTTCGATGTATATCATTATACGTTTAATCAAATTTCATGTGTAGGCACGCGTTGGATGTAAAATTAAAATTTTCATTTAGTGATTACCCACTCCACATAATTTTGATAGACCCACACTAAGATTAACTAGAAATACATGGAAAAAACATGATTCTTGAGAATACATGAGGAAGCTTCTAATATGAGGATCCCCAAACATGAATAACATGCACAAAGCATTCTACACACTCCATAAATGATTACTAACATGAAATTGGTCCAACTATTCTTAAGGGAATCAAGACACCAAGAGGGGATTTGAACCTTGACCACCTCCATTCTTACTAAAATCTCCTTACCATATTTTTTTAACCAAAGCATTTGTTAAGAAAGGGATGAAAATGATCATCTTAAGAATTCATCCAGAAAAAGAGAAATATGCAAAGACTCCAAAGTTAGTGCATGCTCACAACAAATACCAAGGAAATATTCCTTCTGCCACGTGTCACACATATTTTTTTATTTGGAATTTGAACTCCATACATGGGTATACCCTATTTCACAAAGAAAATTTAAGCATGTGCAAATATGTCATAATAAATTGCCATGAATAAAAATTCTACCTTTTTCTTATCCCACATAGTTATGACATCACTCAAACTAAATGAATAGATTCATTGTTATTATCCCCTTCAAGAACCAACAAATATGTGTATGGCATGACAAGATGTCGTCTATACCTATTTTTCCATGATTAGCACAAGCATGCACAACAACCAACAAAAATGTTGGTATCTCAAACACATAATAGTGTGCATAATGCATCGTTCATTGGAAGCTTTTCCATGGATTTACAAAGTTTTCCTGGAAGAAATATCATGCGTGTATCATCAATCATCAACAAATATTTTTTCTCCATACATTTGGGATTTTCACCAAAAATAGAATATCAACTTCTTCTGTGACACAAACAACATACCCACAATCTTATTTTTCTTATTTGTGAGAAAACTTTTAGATAGTTTTCAGGTTTCTCTACCACAAAACCCATTCCTATGTTTCCTCAAGATATTCAAGATTAACTCCCAAGAAATGAAGAGAACCATGTGTGTTTTCATGCATTTCTATTTTATCTTAGCGTGGGTCTGTAAAAAATTATGTGGAGTGGGTACTTGTTGGTTTTGTAATTTAATTCCACATCCAATGAGTGCCTACACTTGAAATTTGAGTAAACCTATAAGGAGATAAGTCAAAAATACGATTTAAAAGGTAGTTTCTTTCTTTCCCTTTGAAAATTCATCTCTTATTTTGTTATTTTAACTATTATTTTATTTCTGTTCTAAGACTTTTGCGACCATTGTTTTGTTCAGAGAGTTCTTTCGGATCCATCGCATAGGCTTTATGTTTATCGATGTTTCGGACCAAACTAGTGTGGTCCATCATCAGGAAAGCGTTTGTGAAAAATGAAGGAAATAAGAATATAACATGTATATAAATACTTGAAAAGTTTTTGTAAGGAGCCGACTTATTGAAATGAAATCAATAATTATAAATTTTATTAGTTTCTTTAGGAGGTCAATTTTAGACCTCAAAAATTCTCTTATGGGAACTGATTATAAGTGTGGCTAATGAGTGGAGTGGGGTGTCTATTGAGGAATGCATGAGGAAATGGTTTAGAAGAAATAATATAAAATAATATAGATCCATTCCATGTTTAGTCATTTGTGGTATTTGGCTAGTAAGAAATTCTAGTAAATCTGAAGATAAATTTCTACCCTCATTCCAAGTTTTCGTGATCCAAGTGGATATTGGTGGCCACCCACCTATTCCAATTGGCTCCTCGTGTCCATTTTTGTTTAGCACGTCCTTCTATACTGCTTTATAATTGTGATTTCTACTCTTCTGGGGATGTAACACCCTATTTCCCCCAGTTTGTAAATATAACTTAACTGGCCAAGGACTATGGAAAACTCATAAGTATGAATATGTGATGTAAATGGACCTTCAGGAAGAGGTCAATGAATGTGAATAACATTTTGAATTTATTGCAGGACTGCTGAGAGGGGATGTGCAGAAAAGAGACCATGATGGCGGTGGAAGGCACCTAAAAAGGTGGCATTAACTTCCACCGAGTATTTATACCGTATTTGGACTCCACTGGCCCGGAGAACCAAAAGCGGCTCTCTGGCCCCAAATTTAATGTCTTGCAGACTGGTAGGTGGACGGATTGATGAGGGATGGGATGGTGAATTG
>JASDQU010587538.1:131054-146026 GCA_032191745.1 Picea mariana | reverse complement strand
TTTCCTTATTCTCTCTTTACCGCGGCGGTATTCTTGTCGTTTCTTTTAAACTTCTTAAATGGCGTATGTGGGAGATTGGAAGGTTTTTTTGTGGGATCTTCTTGAACATGCTTTCCCCTATTCTCAAGGTGAGTGGCTTGCACACACACTTCGTGAAGACTGGTGGGGTTAAACAGTAGAAAAGTATGATGAATATAACCGTGAAGTGCACCAATATACTTCATTAAAGTTTCATAAGAATCCAAAGGAATTTTTAATGCAAGATCTTTCTTCCTAAATTCTTTTGTGAAAATTTGTACAATTTGACCTTTACTTTGTCTTAAAGTTTTCCATTCCATTATTGCTTTATGTAAATAACCCAATGGATAAAATTGATTCCTTATCAGTGATTTAAATTCCGACCACGAGGAAAGAAGATTACCACACTTACTTCTGTCCTAAAGTTTTCTCTCCCACCATATGGGAGCGGTGCCTTCCAACCGAAGAGAATCCAGTTTCACTTTAACTTCCTCTTCATCAATCCGTTGAACACAAAAATATAATTCAACCTATCGGATCCAATTATCTAGCTTTTCAAGATTAGCATCTCCATTAAACATAGGTAAGGAAAATTTTACATCAAGATTTAATAATGGTTTCTTAAAAGAAGCTTTATGTCTAGAATGATGAGAATGATGAGAATGCTTAGAGGAAGAAGAACTAGAACTTGATGGCGAATATGGAGGATCGAGAGGGTCTCCTCCAACCTCTTGATTTACTGAATCATTATCATCAACTTGTGCTTCCTTTTTCTTCCCTTTCTTCTTCATCCTCTTCTTGTAGTCTCCATACATTCGTTCAACCATTTCTGATATGCGATAAATACCATATAGACTTTTTTCTCCTGTTCATCACGCTTGTCCTCTTCTGCCATTTTCTTCTTTTGAGATGCGCAACCAACTTCGGGATTGAAAACCTTAAGAATTCCTCCATCTTGCTTATGCTTGGCCCTAGTAACCTTTCACACTCAATAATTCACGTCAAAGATGACTGCTCTGATACCACCATGATCGGGGATCGTTTCATCGAAGTGACTTATAAATAATTGAATTAAATGAGAATAAATTTAAGTGCACCATTAAAGAAGGAAAATATCAATAATGAAGAGACATAAGCATCAAATCTAAACACAAAAACTCGATAACAGAGTTCCTGCCTGGTGGACTACGTCCTTAGGTCTTGTTCTCAAATGAGTAGGCCTTTTTATTAACTCATTAAAATAATTTGGCAAAATACATAAGTATACGTCATTATGGAATTAAGATGCAGAATATTTGTTTAGATGAAAAAAAAATGGCACCATTGAATTCCTGGTGTCGTATTACCCAAAATTGACTGTCTCCACACCTCGATACGACTCTGGCACTCCCAGGCCCTTGAGAAAATTTGTCTCAATTTTCATGCCTGCTCCCTGCATTTAATTCTTTGTATTGATGTTTCGGTTTCCATGCTCAACCATACCATCGCATTCTCTCCTTCCTCCATCCATGGTCAAACTCCGATTATAACCAAAAACTGGGGTAGACTACAAAAGGTAGTATGTTGGCCCAATGGTGGCGGAGCTATAGTTACGACATTTGCATAGGGGGAGGTCCCAGGGTTGATCCCACAAGCCTCCGCTTTTGGGTTGTTATTGTAAGTTACACACACACACACACACACACACACACACACACACACACACACACACACACACACACATGTGTGTGTGTGTGTGAGTGGTAGTTCGACAACTTTGGAGGTGGTTTATATTTGTCAGAGGATTCCATTTTGGGTGCCATATCTAGCGAGGCTCTGCCATATTTGGTGGGCCCGCCTTTTTGTGTTTTTGAAATTCGGTTCTCAGGCCCTCATTGGGAATTTTCCCACTGCCACATGGTAGCCCATGACTGGGCCACGTGGCATCCAACCATTGGGCCACACCAACCACTTGCATAGTCATTTTCCATGTCACCTGCCACATCATCCTTCCACCTCAGCCCATACAGAGTACGACGTTGTTCTTTTTCATCGGTCCATGGATTGACCCGAAAAAGCCAAAAATGAGAGACCCATGGCAGCCTCTAGTGATACCACATCACCATGTTGATGTCATTATTACGTTAGGATGACACATGTCTCCTCTTGCATGTTCCACATACACTGTACAGATGCTGACATAATCTATACTGATGCTGACGTCAATAGTACGGATGCCGACTCATCCCCTGCTGACTGGGCTAGGTTGACAAAAATTTGATCGTGAATATCTTTCAATGCGTAACTCCGTTTGATGATCCATTTACTCCATTAGAAATATGGCGACTCGTTCTTCGCGATGATGCCACTTTCACTGAGTTTTGAGGACTTTTAATTTTTCCCTTTCTCTATCTACTAAGGCCATTCTGAGCTTCCTGAGTTGCTTCTGCGAATTCTGAGTTGTCCTTAGTCTTCTCTGGATCCTTTTTGGATCATTAATTTGGGCTCTGATACCAGTTGATGCATACCACCACCACTCCATGGGGCCTATGTGACCTCTTGGTCTAATGATATTTTGAACAAGGGAGATAAATTAGCTCTCGGGCCCCTATTGAGCCCTCAAAAACATATACCACATGCGTTTTTCTTTCTTCCTACGAGTAAAATTAAATTCATGAGGGTCCTGATACTCCAATGGAGTCATCCACGTGACCTTGGGATAAAACCAAGGGATAACTATTTAATACGCAGGAACTGCGACTCTTCGGAGCTCCGAGCATCGGGAGTTGAAACAAATACAACTTACAGTATTCCCGAACGCTGAAATGATGAAAAATTGAACAAAAACAGGCATCAACTATTCACAATATGTGTTGAGATCTATGGCCTACGTAGTATTTGGAAATTAAGGCTTCAGGGATTTCAGCCGCGCCAACATGCCGCACTCACAGAGTGCCAAAATCTTAACCAATAGTTCAAATGGTTGAATACTTATCTTGGATCAACGGTCCTCATCTTCTCCTCCTCTTCAGAATTTAGGACTAAACACCACCCGATACCCCAAATATTATGGAGTGTCGAAGTGGAAAACTCACGAAAAGACTCAATCGATGGCTCTCCACTCTCCATTAACCAATGGTGGTGATCTTCTATGGGACTCTGGATTTCAGGAGTTCCGAGATATGGATACACCCAACTCTCTGGATCATCAAAATCACAAAGGTTTGATCTACACTCCACATTTCCTTCTTCGACCAATGACCTAGATCAACTCCGGCCTTCGGGCCTTTGAGAATTTTCAACCCAATATGAGTTTCGCCTCAATTCTTCCAGAGCATTGAGTCTTTGAACTCTGTGATATGAAACCATGTATCCCCCTTCTATCAATGGTTTGGATTCACTCTACCTTTCAAAACTTTGGGGTTCTTATATGATTTTGCAACCGATATCCAATTCCTCCGAAGCACTGAACTTCTAGCTCCGATCTGAGGAAATGTGTCTCTATAGATGAATGGTTCAGATCCACTTTGGATCTCGGGAATTTGGGAATCTTGTCTCCTCCACAACACACAAGAAAAAAATTCTGAATCTGTGAAGTCCAAAGGACTTCAAGGGTTATCACCTACGCACCTTTCTCAGATCTGACAGCTAGGAAATATTTAACTCATGCTCAGGTGGATCTCATCTACTTGTCCTCCAAACAAAAACAATCCTTCCTTTTAAGAACTAAAACTTGCTATCTCTCCTGAGATTTACCGACTTGAATGGACTTAGACTCTGGTGCACACTTGCACTACTTATCCCGAGCTTGAGACTTAGAAACAATATCCCACACACTCCTTGCATTGGCTCACTTGGAGACTCTAAATGTATTTGGAAAACCTTTTTCGCTCTCCTTGTGTTCACATTGTTTGAAATTCTCAACACTTTGTTGGGTGTTGGCCCTGTGCACACCTTGCACGGATATTCTTGAGATTCTATACTCAAATGAGTATGTGTGCACTCTTTTCACTTACTCTATAAAGCTTCACTCTATCTCTTATGAGCTACTAAGTCTCTAACGACTGTGCCTTCACACTCCTTGCGTGGCACTGTGCACTACTTGCACCAGGGTTTCAGATGAGAAACAATTGAAACTTATGGAACATCATAGGTTCACACATCTAGTCATAAAATGCACACTCAAGCATATAAAACATAGAAAATAGAAAGCATAACATTTACTCAATGAACACAGAGATAAACAACACCAAACATTTGGAATCAAACCTCTCTTATTATATTCATTCAGAAAATATGTACATGAGTTATTAAAACTCTAGGCTTCTTCTTTACAACTCTCTTCCACATATTAAATCACAATAAACTTTAGAATCCTATTTTGGGCATAGATTACATACATTTATACATGAGGGGGCTTCTCGAGCCTTCCCTCCAGACTATTCTGGTGCTATAATTTCATAATTAAAGAAACCTACCACTAAGTTTATTACATTAAATGGGCATTTACAAGCCATATATGAGTCAATGCTCAATATCTATACAGTTATACATGTATTAAAATCAAATAAATCTCTTGGAGCTCATACAATGGCTCAAGCTTCAAAAAATTTACGGGGTCTTTAATTACAATTACTTTCAAAATATTAAGGTGACGTGCTCTCTTTGGAATTAAAATAAATTTGAATGTGCATGATGAATGTTGAGCTTTCCTCAACTTGGCCTCTTTGAATGATGAGGGTGATGCTCCTGCATAAAAAAATATGCCTTTTTATGATTGAGATCCTGCTACACTCTCTATATCGATTCCATAAAAAAACTACTTATTCATTGTTGAGGATGACCTCTTGTACTACTGCAAATCTATGAGAAACATATTCTCCTTTAATAGGAGAGGCATGTAGCTCTTAACCTACTGCTATATTCACTCTCCACACTCTTCTCTTCGTTGTGCAGTTTCTGGGGTGAAGCTCTAGGTGAAGCCACCAACACTTCTCTTCCCAATGTCCACTCAACTTGCAGTGGTGGAAAATGTTCCTGTGGCTGCTACAAGGATTTCTTGATATACTCTTCCTCTCCATGTTTCTTTGTGTATGTTGTTGGATGGGAGAAGTCTTCTTTTCATTAAAATTATGAAAATAATTAGGCCTACGGAACATGGCTTGCTTCTTCAAGCAGGTAACCTCACAATTCCTTTTGTTTCTATTATCACATGTTAAAGTTTTTAGGTGAAATCGAGGTTTTAGGATCTGGAAAGACACTAAATCAGTTTAAAAGCCCTATAAACTAGTAAAAGGGGCTAAATATGGCAAGAGAGAATCTAAATCTGGCCAGTCTTCAAAGTGGTGGGGCCTGATGCGTCACAGATCGTGGCATACCAAGATCGACGGTCGGGGATCATTTTAGGGTGAGAAGTTGCACGGAGGATAAAATTGGGAGAGCGGGCCAAAATGAAAACCACTGTTTTCATTCAGGATTACATGGTGTCACCAGGTTCATTTCGGCGCAAAAAGCGGGTTGCCCCAAACTACTTCCTCACGCCATCGAAAAAATGATCGTTAGTCATTCAATTTATTTAATTATTATTTTTTAAAACACTAGGAGGTTAAACTTTGGTGTGAACATCATCTTTCACCTGCAACTCAACCACATGCTAACTTGACTCGCTAGTTCCACTCGTTTTCAGGCAGGGAATTATATATGATATTGAGCAGTCCCTAATTTTCAATTGAAGGCAAAAGTCTCGTTGGGTAAGGCCATTATAGTTTTGCAGGGCCTGGAAAATGATGTCTGAAGTAAATAAAAAAAATTGAAGGGTTGAGATAGAGTTAGAGTACAAAGAGAGGGACTGGAATTCCAAAAGAGCCAGAGTTTGGGTCGAAATTTTTTTCATTATAATCATTGATTGATTCAAAATAAAAAAATGTTTCATTATCATCATTGATCAATTAAAAATAAAAAAACATTTCATTATAATCATTGATCGGTTTCAGAACTGAAACGTTTCATTGTAACTCACTTCAGAAGACAAAGTGTTTCTTTGTAATTACTGTAATCAGTTTCAAACCGAAGGAACTCAACTGGTATAAATATTAGGAGTTCCAAATGTATTAGCAGTTGGCAGAAGTGCAAGGGAACGCTTGAGCTGTTTGAACTTGAATGTAGTTTTCTGAAGCTGAATAGAATATATATCCAGAAGTCGTTGAATTCTCTATGGAGGGATTCTAATGAAGGTGATATGAATTTTGTTTTCTCTCTTTGTATGTATTTCCCATGTGTCTAATTTCATTTACACTATCTTCTGTTTAAATTGGTTAGTTTAAAATCCCAAAATTCATCTTCTGATGTTCTTGGCTTAAGAAATTTAAATTGTGTTAAGCTCATCTTGACTAATTTGGAATTCATTTCATTAATTCTTTTTTGTAGTTACTTGTTTTCGTCTTTCTTCTTTCACTCTACAAAACACAATTTATAACTCAGATTCATCACCTCATTTAGCCTTTATCCTCTAGAGAGTCCTATTGGCCAGTCAATGTTTTCATTCATTTTCAGAAGTTTGACTCCATAGCCCTAAGTGTCCCTCGCCTTCCTTGCCAAAAAAATTATAAAACCCCCCCAAAAACAAACAAAATATAGCCATTGATTTTCAAAGAAATACCAAGTGAAAAGATAGATCCCTCTCTGAGCTGAATAGGATAGTACCTAGCTCTAAAGTTGGTTTGTAGGTTACCTTTTTCATTTTTTTTATTAGCCGAATAAATTTACAGAGTGCTAACATTCTGGCGCCGCTGCCTCAAAATGAAGGTGAAATATTCTCTAGGAGAAATGACAAAGTTCATGAGTATTGATAGTGAAAAGTATTCAAACACAGAAAGAATGTACATTATTCACATGGAGACTCCATTTTCAAGAATCTAGAATTCAAAATTTTCATGGTGACTCCACTGTCCAAAGATTCGGTAGCCTGAATATTTTATTGGTGACTCCAATCAAACTTCAAATGTGATTCAGAGACTCCACTGGAGGACGAGATCCATTGATAGAKCTATGAAAGGACATCATGGGAGAAAACAAGTACCTAAAGTTGATTTTTTTCCAAGGCATAATATTTTTTGTTACTAAGTACCTTTTGTCCTTTCCTAAACATGCTAAACAAAGTTTTCTTTACCYGTTGCATTCAAATSATGATCATGAGAATATTGCAATTGTATATCCTCCTCCGAAAGTTGTAYATTTATCTCCTCAGTTTATCACTAATTTTGATCAAAATATTCCATCTGAKCCATGTGATGACCATATCCAAGTTGATGAGACTCATGAAACCAATGCTAATGTCTCWCCTCTTGTACTTGATCCAACACCCTCCAAGATTCAKCATAGATACAGTCCTTTAAAATTACCTCACATCCTTCATTATTTTCCTCCAAAGAACTATAAGTAGCTACCTATGTTTGATGGAGAACCTAATGCCATCACAACTGAAAAACACATCTAATATTTTGAAAATTTTATAGATTTGTTTGAGATTTATCATGATGATGTTTGTATGAAGGCCTTCTCTCAGTCCCTGAAAGGGGATACCAAAGATTGGTTTAAACATTTGCAGCCAGAGACAATTAGCTCATGGGAGGAATTGAAGAATGTATTTTTGAAATTTTGGCGCAAGAATAAATATTTGGATCTACACCTTATAGAGTTCTATGCCTTGAAAAGGCAGAGCAATGAAACTATTTCTACATTTAGTAGAAATTTTTCCAGTATTTATTACAAATTTCCCAAAGAAATTCAACCTACTGAAGTTGTTGCCATGCTCCATTATGCAACAAATTTTAATCCATATTTGTCTTTCCTCCTGACGGAAAGAAGACCTAAGTCCTTACAATTTTTTTTTAATGATGCTCAAAAGATTCAACAAAATGTCCAAGCATGTAAACAGATTCAAAATGAGGAGTTGGATGCTAAAGAACACAACAATGAATATGAACATAAAACAGTTGATTTGAATATTGAGCAGAGAGTTAATAATATCATATGCCTTCTTGAAGTTTTAAATGCTAATGATTTTGAAAATTATTATATTCCACTTATTGAAAGAGAAGGTGCTAATTTATATTCTGATCCATTCCATGATAAGCATGGGGATTATTGTTTTATGTATTCATTTGTAGATAGTCAAGAAGATGAATTTGCAAATCAGCTTGTTGAAGAGCAGGTTGATGTTCCAAGCTTTTCCTTGTTAGATGACATTGCAGGTGTTGTTGATTTTCCTATATATGATGAATATGATGATGATTATGATGTTGACTTCCTAGAATAACCAACTGCATGTTCTCTATCAGAAAATGTTCCTTTTCAACAATGTATTGAGAGCAATCAGCCTACATATCACAGTTACAAAGAAGAAAGTATTGAATCAGTTGAAGGAAATTCTTTACCTTTATGATTTTCTTCATTTAAATTGTTGAAAGAAAATTCTAAGATCATCACTAAAGCAAAGGAATGTGTGATGATGCCAAATCACACTGATTCACTGGAACAAATCGACAAGAAATTGTAGCAATCTTCTCATGTGTTTGATGGCCCTGTTACTTTTTATGTAGAAGGTCTTGTCAGTTCAAAATTGCAACCATTGGTCGAAAATGAATCCGAAAATGATTGTGTTCAACAATACAAAGAAATTGAAAATTGTGCATATGACAACAGTGAAGAAAATGAAGAAGGTTTTGAATCAGGTGAAAGAACCTTGCAATTGTGTTTTTCTTCTTTCAAATTGGTTAAGAAAAATGTATATAATGTTTCAAATCAGAAATCCTATAGGCATGATGTTGAATATGAAGAAAGAAGTGTAATTGCAAATGAAAACTATCTTCCCTTATGTTTTTCTTCCTTTGAATTGTTGAAAGTAAATCATGAGATAATAGAGGAAGTAGGGAAGTATGAATGCATTCACAGTGACACTGTTTTACATGAGAAACTTTATATCAGTGAGGAAGAACAACAACCTTCTCATGCATTTAATGACCGTGTTTCCAATTACATGGAAGGTTATCTCAGTTCATATGCAGCCTATGCTCAACTACCAGCTTGGAAATAAATATGATGGTAAATCAACGTCAGTGTTAGATTTCTTACCACCAGGGGTTTCATTTCAGGCAACACTGTCTTCTGATTCAAAAGATTGTTATTTCCAACAATCTCAACATATTTTTCAGCCTTTTTGTGGCAATCAACAGGTTGAATTACATGAAAACAAGGATGCAGTGGAAGGGGTGAAACATGATTGTTGTTTTATGCATGTTTTAGAGGATCCATTTGTAGTTTTGTTGGAGGCAGTAAACAGTCACAATGTTTTTAAATTTCTTAGATTTGAATTTATAGACAAATTCTTGAATGAATTATCAATAAACAGGCTTTGGATCAAGAATGTGCAAAGAAAACAAACAATGGATAAAATGATTGCATGGCTACATTAGAATTATTACTTAACTTGGTTGGTAGTTCATTTCAACAGTTAGGGTAGGTAGGTGTGAATAAGCTTGTTGGTCAAGCATTTTTCAGTTTGTATTTTCAGTAGTGTGTACAGTCAGATTTTAATGGTGTATTTAGTGTTCAATCTTCAGTTGAGAGAAATGTGCAGACTTTGGTTTTCAGTGGACACTTATGACATGTCAGAGCAATGTACACATATGTTTTAGGAGCAACCCAATGGATCCAACACTAGGTCTATGAGTTCTTTGCTACCTCACTAGGAGGATAACATCCCTATTTGGAGCCAATGTTATCACATGTTAAATTTTTTAGTTGAAATCAAGGTTTTAGGATCTAGCAGGATGATAAACCAATTTAGAAGCTCAATAAACTAGTAAAAGGGGATAAATCTGGAAAGAGAGAAGCTAAATATAACCAGAGCACTAAGTGGTGGGGCCTGACGCATCGCAGATCATGGCATGCCAAGATCTACAGTCGAGTATGATTTCGGGGTGAGAAGTTGCATGAAGGATAAAATTGGGAGAGAGGGCTAAAATGAAAACCATGGTTTTCATTTGGGACTATGTGGTGCCACTAGGTTCATTTCGGGATGAAAAGCGGATTACCCCAAACCACTTCCTCGTACCCCCTAAAAAATCAACATTAGTCATTTAGTTTATTTAATTATTTAAAAAAAAAATGGGTCGTTAAGCTTTGGCGCGAACATCATCTTTCACCTGAAACTCAACCACACGCTAAATAAGCTCACCAGTTCCATTCGTTTTCAGGTAGGGAATTATATATGAGATTGATTAGTCCATGATTTGCAATCGAAGGTGATAGTCTGACTGGGTAAGGTCATTACAGTTTTCTAGGGCCTGGAAAATTATGTTCGAGGTCAATAAAAGACATCAAAGGGTCGTGACGAAGTCAGAGGAGATAGAGAAGGAATGAAATGCCAAAAGAGCTAGACTCTGGGTCGAAAAATGTTTCAATATAATCATTGATCGATTCAAAATAAAAAAATGTTTCATTATAATCATTGATCGATTCAAAATAAAAAAATGTTTCATTATAATTATTGATCCATTTTAGAACCGAAACGTTTCAGTGTAACCGGCTTCAAAATCTGAACCATTTCTTTGTAATCACTGTAATTGTTTTCAAACCGAAGGAACTCAGCTGGTATAAATATTAGTTGTTCCAAATGTATTATCAGTTGGCATAAGTGCAAGGGCATTTTTGGCATAGGGGTAGACCCAGGGTTCAGCTCCAAGAGCGCATCAACAAGCCCTAACTACTGGTCCTTTCAGTAACACCTATGAGGCAGATGCAGTCTCACCCGAAGTAGCTATGGTGGGTTGCAGGACACAGATTTCTACAAACAAAGGGAATAAAAAGTGGGTCCAATATAAGAACAACACATCATATAGATGTCAGTTATCAATTTATTCCTACCTCGCACATTTATCTGTTAGATCTAACCCAGTAATGGAATAATAATATATCAAGAACAAGAGAACACCACATCAATCACACACAACACCAAGATATGTGTGGTTCACCCTCTCCCTAGGGCTACATTCACAGAACTGTGCTTTATATTATATTAAAATGAAATAATTATCTGCGCTCTTAGCTAGCAAATCTTCTCTCTTTCTCTCTATCTTCCCTCCCTGCGCACCCAGCTGTAGGGTTGATCTTCTCTCCCTGCACAACTAGCTGTAGGGTTGATCTTCGAACCCAGCTAAAGATATTACATCACAGACTTCCCTCACTACTCAATGCTTCTCTCTCTCACTATAATAATAACTCATAGCAATAACAAACTTGGGACTCTTCACCAATCCCTCTTCCCTCATATAGGTTCTTATTTATACATTACAATGACTCACCGACAGCCTTAGGCCGAAACGTAAGTGTCAAAACCCTAAATACCAAAAACTCTAGGTGTCTAAAACCCTAGGTCAACTTGACCCATGTTTACAGGGCTTCACCAACCTGTATTTCCTTCCTTCTCGTGTGGTGCTCCAAAGCATCCAACAGTGGCTTTTTCCACTTGTTGAGTTGTCCACGATCCATCTTCCTTGCTAATTTGTTATCCTAGATCTCCTCATCCAATGACTTGTGTTCTATTACTTCGCTCCATCTTTTCTTCTATTTTTCTCAGTTCGACCCAGTATCAGTCACTGTGTCTTCCACGCAGTTCACATTCTGTATTTTTTTCCTTAATCTTTGCTTACTTCCATACCTAAGGTCCAATAGGCCCCCAACACTCACCTGTGACTCATTCCGATCACTTCGGATCTGATCCTTATGATTTTCTTTGACTTCAGGATGCGTGGAGCAGCTTGTGCTTTCTGCTCTCTCCTCCCCACTGTGTGAATACTGTCTTTTCTATGTTTGGTACCTAGTGTCAACTACACCTGGTACCTGGACCCTTCCTCTTTTTCTCTTACCTATGGCTTCGAGGAAACTGGTTGTCATAGTACAGTTTCAACCAATTCCCATTCACCAAACCTTCCTTCCATTGTCCATTCAAGGGCTTCAACTGTGCAACTCCTCCTTTCGTGACATAGACAACCTCATATGGCCCCAACCAATGTGTTCTGAACTTCCCTAGATGCTTCATGAATTTGTTGTCATATATCAGTACCAAATCCCCTTGCTTAAATGCCTTCTTCTTGATGTGTCTGTCATGGTAGGAATTTTCTCTTTTCTTCTATACTTGCTGATGGAATCTTGCAATAAATTTGTATTCTTCTAGTTCAATCAATTGCGGAAGCCTCTCTTGAATAGTGCCAGTGTCATCCATATCTGTAAAGACTACTATTCTTAAGCTTGGGACCAAATATTCCATCGGGACAACTACTTAGAGACCATAAACCAACTTAAAGGGGTCTACATTGTTAGCTTATTGCAATTGGTTCGATAGGCCCATAGTACTATTAGTACTCTTAAATCCTAGTCATCCCTTTTCACACTGCAGATCTTTGTCAATGTTGTCTCCAAGATATTATTGAATGCTTCAACTGTCCCATTCACTTGTGGATGGTAGGGTGTGCTCTTCTGATGATGGATTGCAAATTCCTCAGTCAAGGCTTCAACGGTCTTATTGATGAAAGTATTCCTTTATCACTCATAAGGATCTTTGGGCATCCAAACATAGTTATGATGTCATCAAATATGAAGCACAGAACTGTAGTTTCATTATAGTCCTTAGCTTCTCTTGCTTTGACCCATATGGTCAAGTAGTTTGTCGTAGTGATTATGTACCTTGGTCATGTGCGCTTTCCTGGTGGGTTTATAGGTCCCATGAAATCAATGGCCCATTTCTCAAATGCTTGTAAGGTTAGTTGCGGTGCTAAAGGCATTTCATCTCTTTTGGATAGTTTCCCAACTCTTTGGAATACATTGTAGGCTCTGTAGTAGTCCTTAGCATCTTTGTGTAAAGTAGGCCACCAGAGGCCAGCTTCAAGAACCTTCTTCATTTTTGCTTTTCCTGCGTAGTGTCCTCCTGTGATTCCTTCGTGAGATTTTGCTAAAATCAGTGGTCATTCTGTTTCCATAACACATCTCCTAAGGATATCATTAGGTCCCATTTTATATAGTTGCCTGGCTATAAGTGAAAAGTTTGTAGCACCCACTACGAGTTGTTTCTTCTGGGTGATTGTATATTCACTAGGTGCCATTCCTATTGACAAGAATTGGACTATCTCGGCGAAGTGATCATCAATATTTCTAATGGCCAGCAACTGTGCATCTGACAGTGTATCCTCCAAACTAGTAGGTTCCTCTCCATGTTCCAACCTTGACAAATGGTCAGGTCCTTTGTTCATTCTCCCTAGCTTAACCACGATCTCAAAATCATATTCCTGAAATAGTAGAAGCCATCTACATATTCTTGTCTCCAAAACTGTCTTGTTGACTAGGTATTTCAACGTGGAGTGATCAATAAACATTTTAAAGTGTTATCCCAAAAAGTAGTGGTGAAACTTTTGAAACACATACACCATGGCTAACCCTTCTCTCTCAGTGGTGGTGTAATTAATCTCAGCTATTGATAGCTTCCTGCTAGAAAAGGCTAACGGGTGGTCAATGTATCCAACTCCCGGTTGTGCTAACACAACTCCTAATGCAATAGAATATGCATCTATATGTACGTGAAATTCATTGCTCCAATCTGGGAAAACCATGATAGGAACAATAACCATTTTCTGTTTCAGTGTGTCAAAGCTTTGCTAGCATTCTTCTCTCCAATGAAACTAATAGTCTTTTTTCAAAATATTCTCCATGGGTGTTGTGATCTGTGCATAGCCTTTAATAAAATTCTTGTAGTATCCAGTATGTCCCAGTGTAGTGTGTAGTTGTTTGACTAAAGTAGGAGGGGGTAGATCAACTATAATGGCAATCTTAGATGGGTCCACCAGCAGTCCCTGCTTACACAAAATATGACCTAACAACACTCCAAAGGGTGAAAATAAGATGCACTTCTTCAGGTTCAAGGAAATCTGACACTGCCCGCACTTATCCAACATTAGTCTTAAACATTCAATATAATTTTGTAATAATCTAAAAGCAGTCCAATCATCAAAATATGCTTCCAAAAATTTATGTAAAATTCCTTGAATTCTAATACCACCACCCTGGAAAATATGGTTGGTGAATTCTTCAATCCAAATGACATCATTTTATACTCGTAGGATCCCCATTCTATTGCAAATGTGGTCTTATGATGATCTTCCTTGGCAATTCGGATTTGATGGTATCCTGAAAATCCGTCTGTAAAAGAATATACCTCATGTCCTCCTACATTATCTAACACTTCATCAGTAAATGGTGTAGGGAATGGGTCATGCAAATAGGAATCATTCAACTTCCTAAGATCTACACAGATCCTGATCTCTCTAGTCTTCTTATCCTACACCACCATAGGGATAATCCATTCTGACTCTTCAACAGGTTCTATGATTCTTGCTTCCAACATTCTGTTGAGTTCAATATTCACTTTCTCCTTATATTTAGGGTTCAATCTGTAGGGTCTCTGTTTGACTGGACTTGCATATGGTTTTAAAGGGATCCTCATCTCTCCCATGGGACCTTTAATGCCCTTCATATTAGTGAACTTGGTTGGAAACACGTCCTAATATTCATGCAGTAACTCTTTTATCTTGTCAATAGTGGCAATGTCCCAATAATCTCCAACATTTGCAAGATTAGGTGTTTGTTCTGTTCAAATATTGACTTTTTTTTTATTTTAATTGGTTGTGCAATGAAAGGTAGCTCAATTTTTGGCCCTTCTATGTTTCTCTAGCCTTCTGTTTCAGCGATGTTCACCTTCCTAGGATCATCGTCTTCGTCAGCATCGATATTGTAACAACCTTGCAGTTTTTGGAGAGGCGCAATCCATTCGTCCTCTTCTTGCTCTAAAGGGAGGCTAGGTGCCTCCTCAAATGAATTTTGTCTTACAATCTGTCATGTTGATCCATTGTAGGATATTAGCTTTC
>JASDQU010587538.1:98049-110905 GCA_032191745.1 Picea mariana | reverse complement strand
TTCTCCTTATATTTAGGGTTCAATCTGTAGGGTCTCTGTTTGACTGGACTTGCATATGGTTTTAAAGGGATCCTCATCTCTCCCATGGGACCTTTAATGCCCTTCATATTAGTGAACTTGGTTGGAAACACGTCCTAATATTCATGCAGTAACTCTTTTATCTTGTCAATAGTGGCAATGTCCCAATAATCTCCAACATTTGCAAGATTAGGTGTTTGTTCTGTTCAAATATTGACTTTTTTTTTATTTTAATTGGTTGTGCAATGAAAGGTAGCTCAATTTTTGGCCCTTCTATGTTTCTCTAGCCTTCTGTTTCAGCGATGTTCACCTTCCTAGGATCATCGTCTTCGTCAGCATCGATATTGTAACAACCTTGCAGTTTTTGGAGAGGCGCAATCCATTCGTCCTCTTCTTGCTCTAAAGGGAGGCTAGGTGCCTCCTCAAATGAATTTTGTCTTACAATCTGTCATGTTGATCCATTGTAGGATATTAGCTTTCAAACAAAAAGGTAGATACAAAGTTCTGAGTCATACCTTCCCAATATGCAATGATGAGGCACAGTTCTGCTTGAAGATACCAATTGATAGGGGTTGTGTCTAGTGTGTTGATGAATTTGTGCACCCATTGATCTTGAGGAATGATTCTCCAGTCTTCCTTGCAACTTCGCACATGGTCCTTCAGACAACTTCGACCTATGTACCTAACTTCGCAACCTTCTACTTTCTCTCGAAACCGCGTTGTCATCAAAGTGCGACATTTTACCCAGTCTGTAATGTTGTTTTTGTGTGTCCCCCACCATATTGTT
The DNA here is from genome assembly GCA_032191745.1 of Picea mariana. Classification (NCBI taxonomy): domain Eukaryota; kingdom Viridiplantae; phylum Streptophyta; class Pinopsida; order Pinales; family Pinaceae; genus Picea; species Picea mariana. The sequence continues at coordinate 110,100 of JASDQU010587538.1, read as the reverse complement.
GGAGTTTCTTTCAAGGCCTCATCCATTGCCAACAATATTTGTTGTGTTGGTACAATTTCTTCAAATTCCAACAAGAATGCTTCTAAATGATTTATACCATCAAAGGTGGGAAAGTTACTTACTGTTGTGTCAATCTAGCGAACTTCTCTAGTTACTCTAGTACATATCCTTGCAGATACTTCATACATTTTGTTCTACTAGTTATCCAGTGATTCTTCTAAATCTGATGAACATGCGTTGTCACTTCGCCAACTTAGGTTACCATCTACTGTAGGATTAATGTAATCCTATTGTCTGGCTGTTAATTTGTATATGTTTTCTAGTTCATATGCACGATCTTATTCTCTGATGGGTTATGTGCATCTCTGACCTTCATCAGGATCCAAAGGTGTAAAGAAACTAAGGACATCTCCTTCAAACATCATTCTTATTTTATTTAAATCAACCACAGTGGAATTATTGAAAGTCCAATCAATTCCTAACAACGCAGGGTAAGGATAACTATTATCAACTATCTCAATCACCTCGAAGTCTGCGAACATCCTTACTCCGTCGATGTCCACAGGGACATGTTCCAATCTTCCAAAGGGGCTTATAGCTTGCTAATTAGCCATCTTAATCCTGATAGGGGAATAGATCAACTTAGGTTTTCCCATCAGTGCCCAGGTTTACTTTGTCATGACATTGACCTCCAACCCTAAGTTGAGGACCACATAATCTATATCATAATCTCCAATTTGAGAATTCAGGTGTAGTTCCTTATTTGTCCTTCTCTTTTTAGAGTCTTGGTGTACTTCTCTGTTCAACAAGGGATCTACCTTTCCTAGCTCATATTGTCTGATTAAATTTTGTATCTCTTATACAACTCTTTCATCTTGAATCAACTTAATACAAGTATATAATAATTCCATGAGATTTCTTACCACTTTTCCTTCTCCTGTCAGAGAAGAATGATCGAATGCCAGGGAAATTCCACATACTCTTACTTCTGGTCATGTCTTTTATTAAGAATCCTGGTCTCTCCCAAATTATTTTCTTGCCTCCTCAAATATTTGATTTCTTTCTTCACATCAAACACTTGTGTCTTCTCTGTAGATTTCTGCATCCCTGATTCTTCTGTAGTCTTTCTCAGAGTCACTCTGTCTTCTCCTATAACATCGCATACTCTAGTGATTACATCGACTCTGGTATATTCTCTGTGAGGTTCTGATGAGATTTTTTGTACTTTCTAGTTTCCTCCTCATTTTTCCTGAAGTTTGGCTAACAACACAGGACAAGCTTCAATGACATGCTCAAATGAGTTGCAATAACTACAAGTCATACAAGGGTTCTGACAATCCCTTGCCAAATGTCCTGGCTGTGTGCAGTTATAAGAAATGATTTGTCCTCTACCTTGGCCCATACCTTTTCCTCGTCCTCTTCCTCCGAATCAACTGTGAGGGTTGAAGTTTCCTCTTCCTAGAGAATTATACTGCGTAGTGTTTCCTTCTTGCTGTGCTTCGCCTTGAATTTTGTATATATAACTTGACCTTTCATGCATGAGGTCATAGGCCCTACAATCCCTATCATCATGCCCTACTGGATTACATAGTGTGCAATACATATTTGTGGGTGTCTGAACATATTTTTGCATGTAATAGCATTCACCAGGGCTTTGTCTATTTCTACGTACCTCACACCATGGTAAGGTAACTTGATTTAAAGGATTCAGTGCTCCAGATGCCAAATAATCGTGAAATAGGGGACAGTGCTCCTTGTCATGACCTTATGATTTGCATAAAATTCACCATATATGTTCTCTTTTACCTTTTCCCTTATCTTTCTTCATATCTTCGACCTGCAGAGATAAACTAGTTAGCTGACTCAAGATTTGACTCATACATGAGCTAGATTCTACCATAGGATTTGATTCTAGTTTCATGGTGATCTCCAACGCCTCAGCCTATGAAGAAATCTTCTGTTGCATCAAGGGGACTCTGATGTGTGGTAAGAGGGAAACAATGAATGATTCCTTGTTCTACTCATTTTCTTAGTGCACGATCTCTCAGGGTAGTACTAAACTGAGCTTGTTTAACAACTTCATCGGTGACATTCTTAATACTCCACACAGCTTCACATAGAAACTAGTGTTGATTAGGATATTCAGATTCATCTCCTTTAAAGGTGGGTAACCTCATCTCATTTTCCATAGATCTTCCTAGGTTTCCTGACTGAGTATGTGGTGGAGTTCTAGTGACAGTGCTTTGAGCGCTTTGGTGACTCTGATTACTCTAATTGCTTAATGTTTCTAAAAGAACAGGGGGAGTAATAATACTTACTTCAACGGTCTGTGTAGTTCCTGAAGTTTGTGACTCTTCTTGGCAAGACTCTTCAATCTTTCCTTCTTCAACCCTACTAGATTCTGAATGTTCCTCGTTCACTAGTTCTTCTTCCTCTCCACTGTAAAACCCTTCGTCTTGTACTAGTGGTTCATGGTTCTGTTCAAACAAGTTGACTAGAGGGACCTCTCTGAATATTCTTCCACTGCGCACATGTCCCACCTCTTCATCGCTGTCACTATCTGAATTCTTTAACATTAGCTTTTCGATCAGACCAACTATTGTACCTTCAATATGTTCTTCTCATGCAATAGCATATTGATCCTCAACTTAAGAAATTGTAAAAATTTTCCTCTAGGTCCCTTAAAGAATTATCTCTCTTCTTGACTATACGATTCTACTCTCTCAACAACAAACTTAGTGATATATCCTCCAATGGTGCTATTGAACCAGTGATCTACTACTCTCGACACGGTGTTATCAACTCTCTTGACCTTCTTGATCAACGCCGATTTCCAAACCACAGGCGGTCTGCTATAGTGGGAAAACCCCTCTACGGACTACACAAAGGGCCTAAAGTGTAGGCAAAGCTAACCATCTAAAGTCTCCTACTTTTTATCACTATACCAATAATACCCCACATTCATACATAAAAGACAAAAAAGGGATCCAACAGGCCTACCTTAAACTCCGTGTCCGATGTCAATCCCTTTGCGCTTGGTTGTTTTTTGACTGCAAATCTCCTCCCAAGGCTGACCTGCATTCATCAAAAGACAAACAAGAAACTAAAAGCATGCATTATACATATGGATTAGTGGGTTAGACATCATAAACAAGAAATGTAAAAAAATCATATAAGTTCAAGACGTCATTTGGCAAGACAGAAAAAGTACTTCTTTATATTTATCTCACAAAAGTCGCTTACAACATGAGACTAGCATTGCTCCTTAAACTTGGTCTTGGGCTCCTCTTCACCATGCACCAACTTCTTCCACGTCTTATTATCCTCTTTAGTTCTTTCTTAGGGAAATGGTATGGGATTTAAAATTGGGGCAAAGAGGGATTGATATAATGGGAAGAGTTTCTTTTCTCTCGTGCTTCCCTCTGTAATGGGACACAAACCCATTCTTTTATAGGCCAAAAGGGATAGTAACAGTTGGGGTGACTAGCTATGGGAAGTCAAATGGTTAAGTAATGGCTCGAAAACCAGTATCGAATGCAATTTTTCACATTTTGCAATATTATGTGAGTATACGCGGGCAGTAATGGTGTAAGGCATGTACACCTTCAAAATGGCGGTTTTTAGAAGAGTTGTTCAATAATGGCTTGGTAAAGATAGCAAGTTAGATGGCCTGATGCCAGGTATGCATGTCAGGTGCAATTTAGGGTTATAACAGATTCCCCTTAATGTGTGAGGTCAGAAGAGCATCTGATGGTCGGAATACATTACAAACTTCACCACTGTACAACGTGAGTGAGCCTAGGGACCAGAGTTCAAGAGGTGCCATTTGCAAAAATAACAATTTGTCTCACTGAGGTGGACATACCGATGCTCAAGATGAAATAAAATCATGGCTGCCAATCAAATACACTGTAGATCCATGTCATATAACTATATAAAGTGTATCCATGAGAAATACATAATGGATCTACATCTCAAAATAAAAAATATATACATGTATAGTATCCAGTTTTTAAGAATCCAATGACGCCTGATGGATGGAGATGAGGCCTTCAAAGCTCGAGCAACAACTTCAGAATCTTCAAAACTCAGGTAGGAGTTTAATATGAGTGTACGACTTCACTACCTAGAGGTCTTCGATGGCTCGTCGGTAACAAACAAGAGGATCTTGATGATCAAGCATAGAACTTCATCGATTTTGAGCAAGGAATTGATTGGTTTTTCGGGATGTCTGGGCATGAGGACAAGAGACAAACTGCAGAAGGGTCGACTCAAATTTAATAAGAATTCCCTTAGACAAACATAAGGATGTGCTTTGTCCAAGGGTGACTCATTGTGCTTTCAATAAAAAGAAAATACTTTTCCCTTCCACTTTTTGGGGTATATTTAATTTTCTTTGTCTTTTTCAATAATTTTGAGAAGATTGAAAAAGAACAAAGAATGCTACGTTACAAATGAGTATGAAGTGTCATAGACATACTAGTTCCAAGTGCAATGAAAAAATTGATGCTTAGAGCAAGGGGACATATCCAGGAAAAGGACACTCGGGAAAAATTCTCCATGCGTCAAGGTGTCAAGATGCAGAGGCAAAGTGTTATAAGGCTTGCGTATAAGGCATGCTTTAGATGGTTCAGTTGAGAGAAACATGGAGCCGACATGAGGCCAAAGATGTAGGAATGAAAATGTGTTTAATAATACACAATGATTACATCCTTTGATGTGATTTTAACGAGTCCAGAGAAGGTAATCTCGATGGTTTTTCATTTTTATAGAGTCTGAAAAAGCGTAAAAGGAGACTCCATTGGGGTACCTTTTTTGAAGGTCGTCTAGTCGGTTTAAAAAGGGGTAAACTAGAAGCAAAATGATGTCTATTCAAAATCATTTTAATGAGTGTGATAAAGAAAATATCACTCGAAAATCTTTTTAGTTTTAAGGAGTCTGAAAAGAGCTTAACTATGGACTTTGTCAGGGATATTCCTCTGGACCAATTTAACGAGTGTGAAGAAACAAGGTCACTCGACTATCTTTTCAATTTTAGGGAGTCTAAAAAGAGCTTAAATATGGACTTCGTGGCGGTTCCTTTTTTGTAAGTTTTAGTCCCTCAGGCCCCAAAAAGGGTTAAATCTATACCTAAGAATACTCTTCTAAAGAAATGAGGTGTTGTTGGGGAAAAACACCCTACAGACTAGCAAATAGAGTTCAGAATTTGCATGTAGATATGACTGAATAGAAATTAATTTCTACCTTCATCCCTAGATTTAAATCCCCTTTTCTTAGTAAATTCATGGAAAGATCAACCTACCTCGTTACCGACGTTTGATGTCGATCCTCCATTGTGCTTGATTACTTGTCTGCAATACTCCTTCCAATGCTGACCTGCATTCAAGACGAGCAACAACTATGCATGCATACTAATTATATACTAACGGGTTAGAAATCCAACATAAACTAATCAAACCATAAAAAGTTCATGAATTGGGACGGGAAGAGCATTCTCTTTATTACTTAAAATGAGTCAACTTACAAAAGTTGAGCTTGGCCACCGCTCCTAGAACCTGATCCTGGGCTCCTCTTCTTCTGTCCTTTACTTGCTTTGCTTTAAATCTCCTTTGGCACTAGGAAAGGCTAAAGGGTTTGGAAAATGGAATACGTAAATGGGCAGATTTTCTTTGCTATATTCTTTTTTCATGCTTTTGTCGGTCCACCTGGGCTGTTTTGGGTCAGCTAGTGTGTACACGTGTGTAGTAATGAGTTAGGGCGCGTGGGCCTTTATTCAAGAGGATTTTCAAAGAGTTGTTCAACAGTGTTTTGGAAAAGAAGGGATATGAATTGGCCTGATGCCAGGTAAGCATGTGTGGTGCAATTTAGGGTTATAACACGAGGTTCCTAGAGTATACCTTTGTTCGTACTTTTGACCATCCAGACCAAAAAAAGGGGTAAACTACCATCGGACAGACATTCCTTCAAATTTCAATTTAGCAAGCGTGAAGGGAAACAAGATCGCTCGAAAATATTTTCATATTTAGAGGGTATGAAAAGGGCTTAAAAGAAGACCTGTTGTGTTTTGGGAGTCCCAAGGGTGAGGTCAAGAGTGATAATGAATCATGCAAATGAGTCTCATACTTGTAATCAGGAAAAACTAATAAGTAATCCCGATCCTATAGTCATTAGTGATAACATGGAAACCAAAATGCAACCAGGATATACCTAGGGAATCCATGTGAAGGCAGGCTCTGCCACTAAATTACGACACTTATAGAGCAATAGTGAGGGTTCCATGTCACAATTCGGTGGGATCGATCCTATGGAAACGCGGAAAAGACAACAAGGTGCAACAAGTGGATGTGGAAACCTAACTTACATGCACAAAGTTGAAAAAATGACTTTTTACCAAAACACCTTTAAAAATGACCCAACTGTCCAAAATGTTTCCCAATACCCAAAATAACACTTATCGTAACATTCCATAAGAAAACCATGAACCATACTAAATTATTTTTAAGTTAGGAAAAAAGGACAAAAGGGTTTGAAAAAATGTCAAAAAGGGTCAAAAAAGCCTATAAATAGAAGTCCAGCGGCTCATTATCACTACTATGAATTGAGAATTGACCAAAAGTAAAAAAAAAACCACTTTGTCAAAAGAGTTGATTCTGGGAGCTTCAGTGGACGAAACGAGCTTCTTCTTGGACCAAGTAAGTACAAATTAGCCCCTCCTGCATTTCCATTCCTCCTTTTTGTATTTTTTATTTTTTTGGGGGGGCGCTGACCTTTAAAAGGGTCGGACCTGCATGTATGTGGTTTGTCCAAGCAAAGCCCGCGTGTACACACGACTGTCCTCAATACAACTTGCGTACATCCTCAATAAGTGGGAAAAAAAGGAATGTAAGAGTTAAATCTCCATTTTGTTTTGTGTTTGCAGGATGTATGTTCATTGGAGAGAGAGGGAACATGAGGAATTTGATTTTTTGGTCTCAGAAGACCTCGCTACTATCACTATCTTAGCATAATGTGGGTTGCTAAAATTCTTCCAATGTTCGTTCATGAGGGCACAACCCAAGCTGCTAATTTCCTTGGTAGATTACTGGCACCCGGATGCAGAGGCATTCATGCACGAGGGACAGTCGTTGACTTCGACGATTGAGGACATCTATTTTCTGACTGGGCTCTCAAGGAGAGGGGAACTAGTCAACCTGCGCACTTTTCCCCCAAGGCCACACAACATCAAGGAGTTGATTGGACTCCTTTGCAAGGCTGGTACTGAGAAAGTAGGTTCTCAGGTGCCTATTCATACGATCAACAACCTACCATTGAAAATGATTGTTCTACTCATTCAACGGATCACTGGATCCGCAACTTTGCATCAGGCTTCCTGGGTGCACATGCATTGTGAAGTTCAGTGCTTAAATGCACAAATTTTTGACTGGAGCACAACCATGCTGACATGTATGAAGCGACAGTTGACATATTGTCGAGTACGGGCCCATAGGAACTTCGGGTTTGGGACTGTTTTGTGCTCTTTCTTCTTTGAGAGGTTACCCAACATTAGTCATCGAGAGACTATACGAGGGCATGAGGCCACTCTCCCAGCGCTATGAAGATGGGTGACACTATTGTCGTGAAAAGGGGGAGGGAGGACCATTGAGGCATTTGATGACAATTTTTTTGACTGGTGGTCTCAACAAATTCCAGTGATAGAGGACTACCCCTATGTCGGGATCAAATTCTCCATGAACCTTGACATGGCCGTACCTCCCACAGTAGAGAGAGAAGAGTTAGGTATGCTTGTTTTTTCAAATTTATTTAATTTTTATTTATTTTATATATATATCATTTTTTTTGTGTACCCGAGTATCTGACAAGTATGTATCCTTTATGTGCAGATGTGGGACCAGTACATCCAGTAGATTTCGTGAGGACCAAGTGACGTCCTTAACCAAAGGTAGGACTAGAAGTAGCAGGGGGGCCTCATGTTGGCACAAGGGTAGACCCAGGGTTCAACACTACAACAACGCACCAACAAAACCCTAACTACCGACCCTTTTAGCAACACCCGCGAAGCAGATGAAGTCTCACCTGAGGTAGAGGCAGGGGTAGTTACAAGACTCAGGTGTCTGCAAACTTAGCTGGGACACATATATGTGATTATGTATCTTATGGAGCACTTAGCCTCGATCATTCATCAATATCGAACCCTTATTATACTTCGCAGATAGCAGAGAGCATCGCAACACTTACTAAGATCTAAAGTATTTCAGTGCTCAACAATAGTAGAACAAATAAGATCCTGGATCAACACTAAGCATCTTCATACATGTTAGATCTAACATTCATACACATCTAAGAATCACAAAGCATAAATATATCTATCTAAATATATCAAAGAACTCAGCAAGAGATAAACATATCAAATCCAAGCACAAAGCGTAACACACAGATTTACGTGGTTCACCCTCGTCCTGGGGCTACTTCCACCAACACTTCTTCTTTATTAGTGTCTTCAGTTGATTACAACACATAGCCACCAAAACCCTACTTAGCATAGGACAAAATATCTACGCATCCCGCTAGATCCTTCTTCCTTGCGCTATAGCACAAAGCCTTCTACAACTTCTTACAATGGCTTGCACCCAGTCTCTTACAGTCATGCACAGAGCACCTACAAAATATATTATCACTTAGATTTTCAGCCTAACATGACATAGATGTCGATCTATATCCCTACTTACTCCTCCTGGATGTTTATTTATACATTACAAAAGTGGGCCTAAACATGGGTAAACCCATGGGCTGACATCCCTTTCCCAATACATATTACCAAAACCTAAAAAGGGGCCCAAAAGTGGGCCGAGGTACCTTGATCTCTGCTTCATTTGTCACTCCACCTTCGAAAGGCTGTTGAAGTCTCAAAAAGGGTCAAATATGACCAAGTAACTTCAAAAATTGGTTAAGTGCCAACATGCCCCCAACACTCACCTGTGACTCGTCCCGAGTCACTCTAGTCTGAGAAATTCCGCCTCAAATGCCTCGAGATTTAATTGAGCTGCTTCAACCTGCTACAATGCTAATGATTCTTTCTCAGTGAACTCCTAGATGAGTGTGTCATTGACTGGTCCTTCTAGGCATTTTTCTGCTGCACTCACAACTTGTTCAAGTTCTACTCCTTGGATTTCAACTTTAGTGAATAGTTGGCATGCCTTCTCTTGCACAGGTTGAAGTCATTGAGATATTTCCATCACTTTGGTCTGGATGGTGTGGATATGTTTTTGGGACTTGTGTTTCTTTGGAAACCTATTCATTCTCTCGACTGGTAACAAGGCCTTTAGCTTCACCTGTAATGTATATGCATGCTGCTTCACTTCTTGGAGCTGCGACTTCAATGCTTGTAACTCTGGATTCTCTGTGAGGTTTTCATATGTTTGATCACTCCTAGAGCTCAACTTCTTTCACTCTAAGGCAAGAGATTTCATTCTACCATATGAACTGCAAGTAGTTTCTTCTCTTAGGTATCTGATTTCTTGAGGGGTCTCGGGCATAGTACAAAGTTCCAGATCTGCGATGTGCTGTTGAAGCTACCAGATCACTTCTTCGAGCTGTGCCACCTATTGCGGAATTCGTTCTTCAACTTTCACTTCTATGATGGTCATAGAGAGAAGTGCTCTACTGACCAGTTCTTTTACTTCTAGCTGCTATGTGATCAACTACTCCTTTCTCTGCTGTAGCTCTGCTTTCACATTGTCCCACTGTACTTGAAGAGCAAGTTTTTCTTGTTCAGCAGCATTGCGCTACTCGAAAAGTACTCCCTGTACCTGTGTCAAAGCTTGGATGTATTATGCTTTTTCTTCTTGAGCTCGTCGAAGGTGAGCTTCAACTTTATCAACGATCTGGTGCAATTGGGATAGATCATCTCTTGGTTCTATTGTTCCTACTATCAGAGGCACCATGGAGACTATGCGACTAGACTGAAGTGCCTGCTGTAATCCTTGGAGTTCAATCTCGATGTGATTATACCTATACTCCTGCTTCACCTCTTTCTTTTCTAATACCTCCTATGAAGCATCGTTCAAAGCTGCGATGATGGAATTAAAATCATCCAGGGTGAGGGTAGTCCACATCTTGGTTATAGGGGTTCTAGGTTTCTTCCGAGATGAAGGTTTCGGAGGTGAAACCTTCCTTTTCTTCGATGAATCTTCTTTGTTCCTAGGTGGTGGTACTTCTCTTTTTTGTTGTTCAATTTATACACCTTCGATCTCTTCCCCATCCCTTTCCCATTACATATTCCCCAAACCCAAAAGGGGGCCCAAAAGTGGGCCGAGGTCCCTTGATCTCTTCTTCGTCTGGTGCTTCACCTTCGATAGGATGTCGAGGTCCCAAAAATGGTCAAATATGACCAAGTAAATTCAAAACATTGTCAAGGGCCAATACCTCTAGCCGGAGAGGCTGATAGATTTTTGAGATGGGTGGAGCCGAACCTTACCGTGCTCACTCACATAGTCCCAATGGTAGATATTGAGGCCCTGCCACCATCGATGCAACATCATGTCTTTGGGGTGCCATGGACCCGGGTCCAACTCTTTTGGCATTTGGCAAACGTTGTTTTTCAATACGGTAGGGCCATCAGGCCCTACCCTTAGCTAGGCTAGACTACTTACGTGCCGAGAGCACTTTTTGTACATTTTTGAGGGCATAAGCCCCTTGACTCTTACTGGACCTATTTTTGAGGTGCTTTCACCCACCCATGTACTCTGATATTTTTTGATATATATATGGATCTTTTTTATCTTTTTTCGTCTTATGGATTACATCTATTTTACAAATGTATTTTCATGTGCGTGTGTGTTCTTTTTCTTACATGTGTGAAAAATGCCAATATAATGTATGATTAGCTAGAGTATTTTTGATTTGTTTCAATCTCCTAGGGACATGGATATACGTAATGTAATCAAAGCTTCGTTCTAAGAGATGTACCCTAAGGAAATGTCGGTGTAGATTCAGATCGTGAACGCGGTAAACCCTATTTAACTGGGACACAACTAAATGAGTGTCTAAGTAGACTCGAAGGTGAGAGATACCATGTGAAAAAGTGTCACAAAGAAATTCTAGAACTACGTTGTACTCAGTGACATTGTTTGTGGCATCACCTAAATAGATACCTCCTGAAGATAACAACTGGCCCTGAGGTGTGAAAATCACCCAAGCTGCGGAATCAAGCCTCCGAGTGTGCCGGCTAGGGCCGTCCACAAACCCAACAAACACCTCTGATTCACTTTACATCTACCACAGTGAAAAATATGACATCAAATATGACACGTCCATAAAACCAAAAGACAAAAACTAAAAGAACAATGTACAAGAACTATACATAAGTTACAAGAAGTCACCCAAGGAGACCCACCTATGATTAATACTTCTTGAGGTAGAGCCCATTTCTAGGATCCACTAAAGAATTTCCCTAAAAATACACTAGATGATAAGCACCCTTCTTTAGAACCTCCTTCACGATGAAAGGTATGAACCACATGGGTTTGAACTTGTCGGCCCTAGGGGGTCCTTATCTTGGTCATAGACTAGAAAAAGGTCTCCTTTAGAGAAAATATGAGGACGAACAGACCAATCATACTGACACTTGACTTTATTTTTGTGAGCTGCGTTTACCAAGGTTGCATCTCGATGTTGCTCAAGGTATAATAAACATTCTTCAAGAAGTGAAGTGTCTGGCAATAAATATACTACCAAATTTAGAGAGGGGATCTAACCCTCTATAGGCAAGACTACTTCCAACCCGTAAACGAGTTGAAAAGGTGAGAAAATGGTTGTAGTCTTAACAGATGTTCGGTAGGCCCATAATGTCGATTACAACATCAAATGCCAATTTGACTTGGCCGAATTGATCGTTCGCTGTAAAATAGTCTTCAGGGATTTATTCATAGCTTCCACCTAACCATTCGCTTGTGGGTAGTAGGGTAATGAATGTTATTTCCTCAACCCAAGATTTGATGTTAACTTGGACATCGTTTTGTTCTGAAAGTGACTTCCATGGTTAATGAAAATCTC
>JASDQU010587538.1:65598-86286 GCA_032191745.1 Picea mariana | reverse complement strand
CTCCCCCTTTGACTGAATCCCATAACACATTCAAAGCCTTTAATGGATCAGGTTTTAAGCCTTACAGTGTCCTCCCTTTGTTGCCAATCATGTTAGAAGGAAAAACGGTCCAAATTGAAGTAGAAGTCTTTGACGCTCCTCTCGATTACGACCTTCTACTTGGCTGTAGCTGGATTGATTCCATGCACGCAGTTGTGTCGACTCTTTTTCATGTTGTACGTTTCCAACATCAAGGAAAGGTAATTACCATCGACCAATTAGCCTTCTTTAACTCAGATGCATGTACTAGCAATGTACTATTCATTTCCAAAAACCCCCCAGATACGGGAACGTCGGTGTGGGTCTTCTTAAAGACTCCTTGTTAATGGGTACCTTCCCCATCCCACCACACGATGTTCCACATCCATCTGTCACTTCAATTAACATGATCTCCACCTCTATTGACAGAACCCCTGCGTCTCATGACCCATGGATGGTACCCAACCTCGATGATCATCTTCGTTACGGTGACGAAATGCCATCGAGCCCAGTTGAATCCGCCTATCAGGCCATTCAATCGGCAACTCCTTCTACCCCTTCTCTTGGTGATTTATCTCCATATACTTTCTACGCCATTTTTCCCATGGATTAAATGATTATGTCTGTCATGGAAGAAACCCCCTGGGACAATGGATATCATCATTCCATCCTCTTCTTGGATCAACACACCATCGAGAGCTACCAACGGATCTCGACCCTGCTGACCGTTTTCATCATTTCCACCATTCCTGAGTCTACACACGATGTGTTTTCCAAAGGGAACTTAAGCAATATCTCACCCACCATTCCCCTTGACATATCCATAAAACCTGAAATTGTCAAAAATGTGCATATCAGATCTTCATGTTCCCTAACGAAATCATCACCTACAAGTCACTTTTCAAATAATTTCATGATGTCTTCGCCTGAAGCTATGAAAAAATGTCGGGTATTGACCCTGACATTGTGATACATGAGATCAAGACATACCCATATGCTAAACCCATCCGGCAATGCCTTCATCTGGTCCACCCACGTAAAGTGATCACTATCAAGCTTGAAGTCGAGAAACTTCTCAAAGCTAGCTTTATTTACCCGGTGGCTCTCACTGACTGGGTTTCCAATATTGTCCCAATCAACAAGAAACAAGGCACAATCTGTGTGTGCGTTGATTATAGGGATATTAACAAAGCGTGTCCTAAAGACAACTTTCCTACCCCCTTCGTCGACCAGATTGTCGACGATTGTGCCGGAAGTGAAATCTTCTCTCTGATGGATGGTTTCTCTGGATATAATCAAATCAATATCGTTCCCGAGGACCAACACAAAACTGATTTTATTTTTCCTTGGGGCACTTTTGCTTGTTGGAAACTTCCTTTCGATCTAAAAAATGCTGGCGCAAATTTCCAGCGCGCTATGTCTTATGCCTTCCATGATATCAAGCACATTGTGCAGCCATATCTTGATGACTTACCTTCTCATTCCACACAGCGGGCTGATCATCCAATACACCTCCGAGCCATTTTCCTCCGATGTTGGTTTTACCATATACACTTGAATCCTCACAAATGCGTTTTCTGCATAGAATCCAACCAACTTCTAGGCTTTATTGTTTCACGTCAAGGGATCAAGGTAGATCCTCTAAAGGTCGAGGCAATTCTCAATCTCCCTCCTCCTTCTTCACTTCGCCAGTTACAAAGTTTCAAGGGAAAGCAAACTTCCTTCGTCGTTTCATCCCAAACTATGCCGAGATAACTCTTGGATTTACGTGACTACTCAAAAAGGGGTCTGAGTTCATCTGGGATACCATCGCAAACAAAGCTTTCGAAGCTTTGAAACTTTCCCTGAAATGTACTCCTCTTCTCTTCTGCCATGATTACATTCGCGATTACTTCCTCTACCTCACAGCCTTGGATTACACCATCACTATGGTTCTTGTCCAGGAGGATGATTCTCATGACGAACATGTCATCTATTACTTGAGTCAAAGTCTAACACCTACCAAAACCAAGTATTTACATGACGAAAAACTGGCCTTGGTAGCCGTCCAAGAAATTCAATGTTTCTGGCACTATATCCTCTCTGGCAAGACTCTGGTAATTTCTAACTGCAACCCTATGCAACAAATTCTCACACGTCAACTGCTAGGGGGAAAATGCTCCAAATGGATCATGATACTCCATGAGTTTGACTTAGAATTCGAATGTGCTAAGTCCAAGAAATACTTAGTGTTTTTCGAGTTGATATGCGACTTTCCCTACTCTTAGAAAAAAAAGGTAGCAGCCGATTCATTACCTGATGAATCTCTTTTCCTGATTAGTTCTGATGATCTTTGGTACAGAGATATCATCATATATCTCCAAACCCAGACTTTCCGACCCAATCTGTCTAGTACTGACCACTTTCGAATATGATACCAAGCCTGTCAGTATATTGTCCTTGGTGATACTCTTTATCATCGTGGGATTGACTCAGGTTTTCGATGCTGACTCACATTTGACAAAGCCGAGAAAGCCCTAAATGACTGCCTTTCTAGAGCCAGTGGTGGTCACATGTCTGGGTATGCTACTGCCTAGAAGATCTTGCGAGCTGAGTATTTTTGGCCCTGTTTATTTAATGATTGTATAATTGTCATCCAAAAATGCACACTCACCAGACCTACAACCATAAAATACGATCACATCCCACTCCTCTTCACCCTGTGTTCTCCGTCGGTCCTTTTTCGAAATGGGGTATCGATTTCATGACATGTCACCCTCACTTGGCCGGGGGGCATGGATACATTATTGTAGCCATAGACTATTTTACGAAATGGGCCAAGGCGATGCCGACATTTGACAACATCGAAAAGACCACAACATTATTCATATTCAATCACATCATAGCTCATTTTGGTGTTCCTCAGGCTATCGTTACTGATTATGGTAGCCACTTTAGAAACTTCATGATGTTTGAACTCAAAAAATTTGGGACTTCACCATGAAAACTCAACACCCTATTACCCACAAGCCAACGACCAAGTCGAAGTAATTAACAACGTTCTCATTACCATGCTTCAACGAATGATAGGGATTCACAAAATGAGTTGGCACACGATGTTGTTTTCAACATTGTGGGATTACCAGACATCTATTAAGTCTACTACCGGATTTACACCATTCCGGTTAGTCTATGGTCTAGAAGCCATCCTTCCCATTGAATGTGAGATACCCTCCCTAAAACTAGCTGTCGAACTCCTACCAAACAATTCTGTCATAGAAGAACGTCTATTGTATCTCATGCGATTAGACGAAACTCATCGTGACGCCACCCTAGTCATAGAAGCACAAAAGAAATGTGTTAAAGGCCAATACGACAAACATGTCAAGCCTTGCGTTTTCTCTAAGGGTGATCTGGTTCTCCTTTACGAACAAGATCGGGACATACTAGGGGCTGGAAGCTTTGAAGCTATGTGGCGAGGTTCTTATATCGTTGGACGAGTTTTGGAGAAAGGAGCTTACAAGTTAGTAGATTGTGACGATATACCTTTGAGTGAACCTAGAAATGGGTTGTACTTAAAGAAGTACTATGCCTAAGATCAGTTGTGCATGAGTACTTGTATTTTATTGTATCATACTTCTTGTGTGTTACTGTAGTATGCTTTTCGTTATCTGGTCTCTGCCCTTATGTTATGTTTTGTTTGTTTTCCAGATATCAGAGTCTTCACTACCCCACATTGGCTTCACTGATGGCTCTAGCCATAGTACTCAGAACCTTTCTTCTACTGCTTGGGCAATTTATGCCTCTACAAACGAGCTTATCACTCTACGAGGTGTGTGTCTTGGCCGTGTGACCAACAATATTGCAGAGTATAGCACCATTATAGAATTGTTGTTTGATGCTATTTCACTCGATATACATCACTTGGTTGTATGACTCGATTCACAGCTAGTAGTACTATAGTTAAGTAATGTCTATGCTATTCAAAGTCCTACTTTATTTTGGGTATATTTACGAATTCACCTCTTGGAACGTTATTTTGATTATATTGAGTATCA
The DNA here is from genome assembly GCA_032191745.1 of Picea mariana. Taxonomy (NCBI): domain Eukaryota; kingdom Viridiplantae; phylum Streptophyta; class Pinopsida; order Pinales; family Pinaceae; genus Picea; species Picea mariana. The sequence goes on along the minus strand of JASDQU010587538.1, from coordinate 82,231 downwards.
TCATATTCCTATATGTCTAAATACATTAAATGATGCATTAGCTAACTATGTATTAAACATACATTTGGGCCATTTATAAACCAATCACATCACATGTATCACACAACACAAGATAAGCCGATAGAAGCTGTATATATGTATATAACGATAAAAAGTTTTTACAAAAAGTTATGTCCAAGGACCAAAATTTCAAAATTTTAAGCTCATAGCTTCTACAAAGTAGTGTCATGGGTGACGCTCACGATAACATACGACTGCCCAGGCAACCCTATGAAGCAGTCAACCAATAGACGCTGACACACCCACAATATGGCACTGATGACACCGAGGGATCTCTCCGATAGTCATGTCCAGAATGTTAGCAGTCAACCCCTCCAAGTTTTGCTCCACTGCCTCATAGTCTTTAGCATCCCATCATGGAACTCGAGACGCCTCTCCTCATCACTGAATAGGAGACGTACCTAGAGGTCGGTATGGCCCCACATCTGTGTCATCAAAAATATATTTTTGATCAGTTCTCGGACAAACATAAAAACATTTCATATGATAAAAATCACAAAAACATTTAAAAGAACAAAATGTGTACTTCTTACCTAGGTCACCCCACTGAGCATCCTCAAGTAGGGATAAATCCGGATCCCCTCAGAAATCCAATCTAGCGTAGGCGTAGTCATCAACCATCAACATCTGTGGCCGCAACCAGTCAAAGGAGGAATCATTGTATTTGATGATAGCCCAGCTACGTGTCAGGCCATGAAGTTGCACCACCTCAGCATCCTCGAATCCTGTGGGGCCGGTAAACCCCACTCAACCTATAATCTCAGTAATGGAACCCTCTCAAGAAATAAGGACACCAAAAGTGATCCGTACCTGAACTGCTTCAGGTCACCTTTCCTGCATTTTGTCAACTGCCTCTTCATACTGCGGAGAACTGCATCCGACCAGTTGAAGACTCGTGGCTCTATGCACTCTATGACATACTAGAAGTAGCTCTGAAGACCCATGTGTGGAGCTACAATCCTAGCTATGCGTGCTATGGTGAACATGATGGTTTGCAGGGTCAAGTCTTGGACCCCCCAAATAGCCACTTTTCCTTTGCTTCTTTCCACCTCGGGAACACAATACTGGAGACAATACTCACTCATGGGGAGTTTTCCACCTCAGATACCGATCAAGCTAGCATGGTACCCATGCCATGATAACCCTGTTAGAAAGTATATGTCCTCGATATATAGGGTCAAGGTGTGGACTCCCACGTGAAACAACTGCTGGTCCACGTCCCACATATGAACCAGGTACTCCAACAACCTGATTTGGGCTCTCATGCCTGGAATCCAGAAGAATTTCAAAATCCCACAGTCTCGGAGGGCAGCAATGGTACCCAGGTCATTCCTGACAATAACATCATCTTCCTCATGTTCTCTTTCTCTCCACTCCAGCATGATGATGGTCAAATTCCAGCATAAGAACCATAAGAAGAAAGTCAACAACTCATTTCAAACCTTGGCATATTTTTCATTGAGTAAAAATCAAAGTGAAATTTCATTTTGCAGCCCTCGTAGGTGCCCCTTAAGCATAGTGTGAGATTCTCACAGGTGCCTCTGAGGCCACCTACGAGAATCATGCATTCTCACAGGTCCTGTATTTCTAGCCTATGAGAACGCCCGGGCTCAAGTTTTGGCCCTAAAACAAATTCAAAACCCTGCAATTTGCCAATGAAAATAAAAGCTAAGCCATGGAAAATATAGGGGATCAAGAGCCTACCTCGTTCACATAGACAGTTTGCCAAATGGTCACCTATGCCTCCCGTGATCGAGCAATGAAATTTGAGGTAAAAAGAATTATTTTGGGCAAACTTCTTGGCAAAATCACAATGACTATAGTAAACCCTTTTACCCACTTATATTTACTTCTTACCATTTTTGTTGATTTTTATATTGTTTTATTCATCAAACCTAATTCCTAATAGCCCTATGAGTGTGAATTTTTGTAGATATAACGACTTTGAAGTCCACATGAAAGAGTACGGATGTTTTTTCTTTTTTCATCACATGCACGACTACTTTTTATAGTTTTTAGAAAAACTTCGAGCTCAACCTTTGTTCGTTCTCGCGCTCGAAAATACATGAGAATGCAACTGAATACACTTTTCTCATCTTTTCTTACTTGTCATGGTAACACGAAAATGACGAACGCAAAGGAGTATCCTTTAAGCTCTTTTCACACCCCATAAAACCGAAAAGATTGCCGAGCGACCTTGTTCTTTTCACGCTCGTAAAAGTATCTAAAAAAAACGTTCGATGGGCGATAATTTATCACTTTTTTGGTCCTGTCAAACCATTTTACAAAAAAGGAACTGAGAGAGTTCTCTTTTAAATGTTTTTCCAGACTCTATAATCATGAAAAACCTTCGCGTTTTCTATATTTGGACTCGTTAAACGAACATCGAAAGACCCGTAATGGGACCGAGCCACTCCTTCCTAGGGTTCGTTAAACATACTCTGAGGGACTCATCTGAAGGATAGGCTTACATCAACAAGCATATGTTATCCTCCTCAATCTTGCGTAAAAATAAAGAGGTACTTGCCAGAAATGGCGGGGGAAAATTTGGGAAAGGGATGTGTTTTCATATTCATATTTTTGTGCAGTAAGTGTCGCTCTTGAACATGACACCCCCTATTCATTATTTGAAGCTGGTTTGGGAAATCCATTTGTCTCTCATTCAACTTGCTACGAGGTCATATCCTGAGTCATCTCTAAGTCAGTGCTACCAAATCCCTATTCATGTCATTCATATGTTCAAGAGAAGTTCATCCAAAACCTCTATTGAGTCAACCATTTGCAATTATCCATTCTTACCAAGTCAGCCTTCCCTGTGTCCATTTTCATCTGTATCATGCTCTGTTTCACCTTCAAAATCTATTACTCATTTCGTGTCATTGATGGGGGATACATCAAGGCCCTCCTGTGACAAGTTTTGTTCCGTCGACTCCAACTCATTATCCGTAAATAAGACTTAGAAATTATTTGGTACCTTGAAACTTGTATGCCTCAATGGTAGGTTTCCTCGTGTTCGACAGTGGATTTTCATCACTGACCTCTGATTGGAAGATTCCATTGAATGTTTGACCTCAGATCATTTATTCACATTCATTGGATTGTACTAGTGTACCTTGGGAGTCATTGACATTAATGGTGATATCCCTCACACTTGTTAACGGTTTCATCAATGACCGGTAATCAAGTGGTTTCTACCGTGTTCGACTTCGACACATGTAATCAGATGGCTATATTCGTACTTTCAAGTGATGGGATTGAAGACCCTGGATTTCATCTTTTTGATCCAAGTTACGATGGAGTATGTATGATTTGCATCGACACATAGATCCACTTTGTATATCACTTGGCTATGTCGTCCTAATTTGAGTCTTCTTGCATAGATCCAGAGTGTTTTCTAGTGGATATGCAGTATATTTGATGGCATGGATCCATGGTGTATGATTGGTGTCCATGACCCACGTTAATGATTTCATCCATTTGTGATATGAGTATGGGAATGCCTACCTCAGAACTGGTATTATATTCTGCAGATGCTTGGTTGTTTGTCGGTTTCCGATTAGGTGCACTTCTGGTTTTTGACACACACACGCAGTTTACAAAGTATTTCGGCTGTCAAAGATTTCGACCTCATACTTTGGGGGGAATTCTGTTACACATGATTTTTTTCACTCTGGTGATGCATTAACAATGGTGTATTCAGGCTCCCAACAAGGACTTTTTGCCTGAGAAAAGTGGCCCTTGTCTCCTTCTAAAAACATATTTTAAAAGTGAGTTCGCAGGTTGCCTATGGCCTAGGGTGCGAGAATCACTCATTCTCATAGGCCACCTACACTTAGGGTGTGAACGTCTCATAGTTTTCTCCATACACAGGGTGTGAACCTGTTTTTAAGCTTCGAAAGGAGAAGAGGTCTCGAGGGTTCTAGAAGGGAATCTTCTAGAAAATGAGTTGGAATTAGTATGGTTTTCATTTTATTGACTTCTCATATTTGATGGGATCATCCTCATCCATGTAACCATCTCTCCTTCTCCTATATATTGAAAGGTTTCTCATGGAAAAGTTTAAGCAAGATTGAATGAAGAATTGGTGAAAGAATTGTGTGAAGAACCCTGCTTGGACAGAGGCTTGAAGACTCTAGTTGGTCTATCAAGGGGAATTGGATATTCTTCATGCAAGTTTGTGTGTTGGAACCAAGGGTCACTGAAAGGAAGCTTACGACATCAAGGTGATCAAGTTGTATCTTCCACTTTCAATTAATATGATACAATGGCATGTGCCTTTCCCATAAAGTCACTCTTACTTTATTGTGTAATTCCTTGATCATATACATAAGTTGACGTTGAATACATTTTTCTATCTTCACTTTGGTTGGTTTGTGTTGTCTTGGACTTGACTTCACGAGAGCACCAGAGTGAAGCGGGAGCAACAAAGACCTAAGGAAGCGATATAAAGGTATGCCACTTATTCCTCCCTATTAGCAGATTCAATGATTACAACTTAGGGAAAGAGTCATGTCCTGTCCTATTTTGTTCTAGATCCAGGTGGATCTAGGGAGATATGTTAGTGTCTGCACCTACTGATTAGTCCGATAACACCCTCTGTAAGGGAAAGCGTTATAGGGAGATGAAGTTCCCCCCATGGATCCTTGCAGAGGATAATTGGAGCTCCTTGCCCTAAGACCTAACGTCTATAGAGTGGAGTGAGAAAGGAAAATGCTCGTATTGAATCCAATCATCCCATATGAGAATGAAGGGCTTGTCGCACTCTGGGTGAATGGAGCTATGATCACTGCCATAGAAGGAATCATACCATTGCTCAAGGTAGAGGTAGTTGAGACCATAGTGGTCCGGACCAATGATGGTTGGTTAGGAGGCAGAACACCCCTGTAGTGACAGTCGTAGAGGAAATATGAGTATTCCTTGAAGAAGTAGCAACATTTGTTTCCATCGCTTCTTGTGACACTACCTGACGCTCGTAAGGTTGAATCTGTAAAATGATGGGCACCGATAGATCAAGGATTGGAGGGTTATATAGACCAAGAGCTTGCGCTCCGAGGTCAGAAATGATTGGTTCCTTTGGAATCGAATGTTCTCCTCTCAGAGATGAGTCGAGCATGGTTTCCTATAACCCGGTCACCTCAAAAGACCCTTGCTGGTCTAGTTTTCACCTTAGCAGTGGCGGGGGTGGCTCAAGATCAACCGGTGGCAGGACCAAAAACCTTCGCAACCGGTAGAGATCCTGATCATCCACTGTGAGAGAAGATCAATGACACACTAGGGATTTCTATAAGTTTTTCTTTTTTTTTAAACTAGCACACACTAGAAAAAGTTCCTATGAGGTAAGACAAGCAGATCAGCTAGTTGGAAGAACAGTTACAACAACCAACACTAGAGAAACTTATCGGTGCAAGTGCAACTCAAATACGGAAGAAACCTATGGGTATACTATACAAATATTGGCCCAATGTCTTCCTTAGGTACTGTGGTATACCCCCATAGTCACCTGTGTAAGTCATTAAGATAAAGGAAACTAGGTTGCCAACGCGCAAACAGTCACCAGGCGGGTACAATCGACAGTCGGGTGGACTGTAATGAGTAGGGTATCAAGCACAAAACCTATCAAGGGTATCGAAAGAAAGTGTTTCGGAAGATGACTGAGGACCTCAAATGGATTTGAGACCCATGAAGCTCTATGGAAAATGCGATCAATGGAATACCAAGATAAGCCCTCTATATGCGTTCCCCACTACGCTTGGTCTGGTTTTGGAGGGGTTATCTCCGCTACCTTTTCACACGTGACATCGAGTTTAGCCCTTGTGTTAGAGGGGGGTGCCAAATAACTTTCACGGTTACTAGACTTTCAAGAACTCCCTAGCTTAGACTCTTATGTTTTTTTTTGTAGCCTTGAAGAATTTCCTCTCCAATCCTAAATCAAGGTTCTAGCTTAGACTAAATTGATGAACCCTTCAAACACAAAGTCTAATAAATTTTAATTAGGCGTTAATTTTAGTGACTATCTTAAGTCAAAAGGAACGAAAGTGAAACCAATGATGTGCTTTAAGAGATGAAAAAGAAGAGCATAAGATGATACTGGAAAAAAAAGTACTTCTTTCTTCACAAATAAATATTTGCCAATGAAAACTATTTCACCAAACTTTTCGTAACTACTTTTCTCACATCTTTGAAAAGAAAAACTCAAAAAAATATTTCTCTCAACTACAAGATACTTAATGTCCTAAGCATTCAAGTAAATAACTTAAGAATACTTTCTCTTTCCTTGGTAAAAAAAGAAACTAACCTAAACTACTTTACCAAACAAAGTAATGAAAGATTTTTTTATATTATTTTATGATTCAAAACAAGAAATTTGAAAATGAATTTATTTTCTTCTAAAGAAAAAAAGGGAAAAATACCAACAAGACAGGACCAAGAAATGGCTTCTGGCCCAATTGTAGATCGCAGGGAGTCACTAAAAACACAACAGGCAGATCAAAGAAGACTCACCAACTTGTCTAAAAACCCTATTAAAAAAAGCACAAGAAATATTTTGATGAAAATAAAGATATGTTAAGGTCAAACCTAGGCTACAGACTGTTATAACAGAGACCAAGGCTAGATCAAGAAGACCCTTGAGGAGTATGAATTCTGATAGGGAATAGGATGACTGCCTCTTCTTTTCAAAATATCTTCTCAACACAGGAAAACTATTGTCACTTCAACAACTAGCATATGTACGCAGGATGTCCAAAGGTAGGGAACATATGCACACGTTCATGACCACTATAGGCCACATACACCTCTGTAAATTCTCAAAAATATGAAAACCAACAGTTAAGAAAAAGGTAGGGAGTACTGGTATGGAAGACCAACATCCCTTAAAGACACAGAAGCTTACAAAAACTCAAAAACAGTGGGTAAACTGATTCAAAAACACCCAAAGAAATATCCCCAAAGACCCTAGAGGCTTCCCCAGTACTGTCGCCAATTCTTCTATAGAGGTAAAACCCCTCTACAGACTACACAAAGGGCCTAAAGTGTAGGCAGCGCTAACCATCTAAAGTCTCCTACTTTTTATCACTATCCCAACACTACCCCACATTCATACATAAAAGACAAAAAAAGGATCCGGTAGGCCTACCTTAAACTTCGTGTCCGATGTCGATCCATTTGTGCTTGGCTGTTTCCTGACTGAAAATATCCTCCCAAGGCTGACTCGCATTCATCCAAAGACAAAGAAGAAACTACAAGCATGCATTCTACATATGGATTAGTGGGTTAGACATCATAAACAATAAATGTAATTAAATCATATAAATTCAAGATGTCATTTGGCGGGACGGACAAAGTACTTCTCTATATTAATCTTACAAAAGTCGCTTACAACATGAGACCGACACTGCTCTTTGAACTTGGTCCTGGGTTCCTCTTCACCATGCACCAACTACTTCCACATATTCTTCTCCTCTTGAGTTATCTCTTAGGTAAATGGTACGGGCTTTACAATTGGGGAAAAGGGGGATTGATAAAATGGGCATAGTTTCTTTGCTCTCATGCTTCCTTTGCAATGGTACCCAAACCCCTTCTTTTATAGGCCAAAAGCAATAGTAACGATTGGGGTGACTGGCTATGGGCAGTCAAATGGTTAAGTAACGGCCCATAAACTAGTATCCAATGCAATTTTCCACATTTTGCAATATTCGATGAGTGTACGCGGGTTGTAGTGCCTCAACAAGCATGTGTATATGGGAAGTAATGGTGTAGGGCACGTACACCTTCAAAATGATGGTTTTTAGAAGAGTGGTTCAATAATGGCTTGGTAAAGATAGCAAGTTAGATGGCCTGATACCAGGCATGCATGTTAGGTGCAATTTAAGGTTATAACATGGTATAGATCTGATCTCAAATGGGTGTCTGCTAACCTAGCTAGCCACTCGTATAACTCCTGATGAATTCCTCCAAAGACAATATCGTGTATATCAGTAAATATATACCTACCCAACCAGTCCTCGATGCTAAGATTAGAGTTTTTTTTCTGGGCTTCTGCGAAGTCCTTTTATTGGTCTTCTATCCACTTCTGAATCTCTGTTTTCGATGGAAACCACCTTGACATTCCCTTAAGAAGATCTCGGTCTCGAAAACAAAACCATTTGTTGGCACAGGGGTAGACCCAGGGTTCAACTCCAAGAGTGTACCAACAAGCCCTATCTACTAGCCCTTTCGGAAACACCTGCGAGGAAGATGTAGTCTCACCCGAAGTAGCTATGGGGGGTTGCAGGAAATAGATGTCTACAACCAAAGGGAATACAAAGTGGGTCCAATACAATAACAACAGAACATCTAGATGTTAGTTATCAACTTAGTCCTACCTCGCACATTTATCTGTCATATCTAACCCATTAATGGAATAACAATATATCAAGAACAAGAGAACACCACATCAATCGCACACAACACCAAGATATACGTGGTTCACCCTCTCCCTAGGGATACATCCACAAAACTGTGCTTTATATTATATTAAGATGAAAACTTGCAATTATTATCTGCACTCTTATCTATAATATCTTCTCTCTTTCTCTTTGTCTTCCCTCCCTACACACCTAGCTGCAGGGTTGATCTTCGCACCCAGTTGAAGATATTACAACAAAGACTTCCCTCACTACTCAATGTTTCTCTCTCTCACTACAATAATCACTCATAGCAATAAAAAACTTGGGACTCTTCACCGAGCCCTCTTCCCTCATCTAGGTTCTTATTTATGCATTGCAATGACTCATCGAAAGCCTTAGGCCGAAACCCAAGTGTCAAAAACCTAGATACCAAAAAACCTAGGTGTCTAAAACCCTAGGTCAACTTGACTCGTGTTTACATTGATTCTCCAACCTGTATTTCCTTCCTTCTAGCATGGTGCTCCAAAGCATCCAATAGTGGATTTTTTTGCTTGCTGAGTTGTCCACGATCTGTCTTCCTTGCTGATATGTTATCCTCGATCTCCTTGTCCTCTTATTTTGCTTCATATTTTCTTCTCTTCTCCTAACTTCGACCCAATATCAGTCACTGTGTCTTCCACACAGTTCACATTCTGTCTTTTCTGTCTTAATCTTCGCTTACTTCCATACCCAAGGGCCAACATGCACACTTGAGATGCTTGAACTTGAATGTAATTTTGTGAAGCTAAATAGAATATATATGCAGAAGTCTTTGAAGTCTCTATGAAAAGATTCTAATGGTGGTGATATGATTTTTGTCTTCTCTCTTTGTATGTATTTCCTGTGTTTCTAATTTCATTTACACTGTCTTCTGTTTAAATTTGAAAGTTTAAAAGCCCATAATTCATATTTTTGATGCTCTTGGATTAAGAAATTTAAACCATGTTAATCTCTTATTGACTAATTTAGAATTCATTACATTAATTATCTGATGTTGTTACTTGTTTTCTTCTTTCTTCTTACACTCTGCAAAATACAATTTATAACTCAGATTCATCGCCCCATTTAACCTTTATCCTCTGGAGAGTCCTATTGTCTAGTCAGCGTTTTCATTCATTTTCAGAAGTTTGACTCCATATCCCTAAGTTTTCCTTCCCTTCCTTTCTATAAAATTTATAAACCCCCCCCCAAAAAAAACAAAAACAAAATCTAGCCATTGATTGTCAAAGAAATACCAAGTGACGGGAGAGAGCCCTCTCTGAGCTGAACAGGCTAGTACCCAACTCTAAATTTGGTTTTTAGGTTACCTCTGTTGTTTTTTTTATCAACCGAACAAATTTACAGAGTGCTAACACTTTCCACAACAATAACATGTCTCTACATACCAACAATTCTCTATGGTATGGCCTCTCTTCTTGTAGCTATGGAAAACAAGAAATTTCTTGTTTGATGTAGACCTCCTCCTCATCTTCTTCTTCTTGCTTTCAATGATTGTCTTATTGTTGTCTTTGAGTGTGTAATTTCTCTTTCCAAATAATAGCTATAGGATATCGACACAGTAGACTAAGTGATTCCCATAGGCTATAGTCAGTGGAGAAAAGGGGGATTAATTAATTATTTAATGTTGTTGTAGCATAAAAGTGACTTTTTTAAAGTGACATTGAGTAATCAATTAAAAACTATGTTTTTAAGTGAGTTGAATCCATAAAGTCACTTTAGTTTATTAAAAGGGTAAAAGGGTCGGAAAAGTTTCAATGAGAGAAGAAAAGAGGAATGAGGGCACCCTCTCTCATTTTGCAATTGTTATTTTCTAAAACCGAAATTGAGAGAGCTCTTGTGGATTTCTCTCTTGGGACAAAAAAACCTAGAGAGAGAGATTGGTTTTGGGTGGTGAGCCCATCCACCCTAGTTGATCATTGAGAGAATAACATTCATATCTTTTAAATGTTCTTCTTTTGAGGTAGATTTTCCCATTAGTGTGGTTGAGCTTATCTTTGGCGACTGAGTTCTATCTTTGAGGCTGAGTTTTATTGGTCTAAGGGTTGCATTTCCTCTATTGTTGGGTCACATATCTCATTCGGATCAGTTTTCTCTATGTGTTGATTGAGTGGGTTGTGTGAAGGAGATTTCTTTGCACTTGGGTCTGATTTATTCTATTAGAGTATGAGTTTACTTAACCAGGGCTGAATTCTCTTGATGTTGGGTCATACCCTCTGCTAGGCAACATATTTCTCCTTGTCTTGGTTGCTTCCTTGTTGTTTTGGGGTCGATTCTCTATCATTGAGCCAAAATATGTTCTTATGGGATGCTTTCTAGTGTGACGGGGTCACCAGATTTGTGGTTATTGTTATTTTGTTGTTGGGGGGTGATTTGGTTGTTGTTAGGACAGAATAAAGATAAGGGTTGTCACCTACAGGATGATTCCTTCGATATGAGTTGTTGAACATTCTTTTATGGGTTGTTTTAATTACCTACAGGACTGATATCTTCATCTAAGAGTTGTTGCACCATATTATCACCTATAGGAAGAATATCTTGGCATCCTAGCAAGGACAAGACATAGAAAGTCTATATTAGGTTCCTTGTTGTTTGTTATTATTTATTTGCTGAGATCTTTTTAATATACTCCAACCATATCACATATTTTATGCAATACATATCTTTGGATATCCATATGTTTCTTACACTGTAAATCATAGTAGAGAGTATATGCATATATATGTGTGTGTGTGTGTGTGTGTGTGTGTGTGTGTGTGTACACACACACATGCACGCGAGCATATATATTGTTGTTGGAATTACTTATGCAAACTGTTTGAAATACCTATAACACTATACTAAGAAAAAATTGAAAAAACAAATAGTTGGGACATTACATTGGTATCAGAGCTTCTATCCTACCACCTTGAGGGGGTTTGTGGTTTCATGAGGAAAGGAGATGAGGGATATATCACCTAAAAAAGTATAAGGAAGAGAGGGGCAGAAAACATATTGCACCCATAAGAAGAAGTGGGTCAACCAGAGGCATAAAAAGAGAGAGACATTGGGGACAACAATAATGAGGACATATCCATACAGATCCTAGAAGGGTTAGCCAATGGGAAGAAACAACTGACACAACTCCTATGTCAGTTAATTACCAACACTCAAGAGAACCAAAACCATGGGGGAAACAATGGTTTGGGGAGCATTAATGGACATAACGGGAACCAAAACCATAGGGGTAACAATGGTGCAAGGGGTTCCAATGGGAACAATGGGAATCATGTAGAAGGAAACAACAATAAAATTCCCACACATGTTGGCACTATGACCACCATTAGAGTGATTTATAGACCTCTTATGCCCAATTTATCGGGGGAGAAGAAAACAAGAAATCAAGGGAAACAAGGATAGGGTGAAACCTTTAATGATTACTAAGAAGAATACTGTTGTAGGAAAATCTGCCTGCGGACAAGTAGATNATCAATTAAAAACTATGTTTTTAAGTGAGTTGAATCCATAAAGTCACTTTAGTTTATTAAAAGGGTAAAAGGGTCGGAAAAGTTTCAATGAGAGAAGAAAAGAGGAATGAGGGCACCCTCTCTCATTTTACAATTGTTATTTTTTAAAACCGAAATTGAGAGAGCTCTTGTGGCTTTCTCGCTTGGGACGAAAAAACCTAGAGAGAGAGATTGGTTTTGGGTGGTGAGCCCATCCACCCTAGTTGATCATTGAGAGAATAACATTCATATCTTTTAAATGTTCTTCTTTTGAGGTAGATTTTCCCATTAGTGTGGTTGAGCTTATCTTTGGCGACTGAGTTATATCTTTGAGGATGAGTTTTATTGGTCTAAGGGTTGCATTTCCTCTATTGTTGGGTCACATATCTCATTCAGATGAGTTTTCTCTATGTGTTGATTGAGTGGGTTGTGTGAAGGAGATTTCTTTGCACTTGGATCTGATTTATTCTATTAGAGTATGAGTTTACTTAACTAGGGCTGAATTCTCTTGATGTTGGTTCGTACCCTCTTCTAGGCAACATATTTCTCCTTGTCTTGGTCGCTTCCTTGTTGTTTTGGGGTCGATTCTCTGTCATTGAGCCGAAATATGTTCTTATGGGATGCTTTCTAGTGTGACGAGGTCACCAGATTTGTGGTTATTGTTATTTTGTTGTTGGGGGGTGATTTGGTTGTTGTTAGGACAGAATAAAGATAAGGGTTGTCACCTACAGGATGATTCCTTCGATATGAGTTGTTGAACATTCTTTTATGGGTTGTTTTAAGTACCTACAGGATTGATATCTTCATCTAAGAGTTGTTGCACCATATTATCACCTACAGGAAGAATATCTTGGCATCCTAGCAAGGACAAGACATATAAAGTCTATATTAGGTTCCTTGTTCTTTGTTATTATTTGTTTGCTGAGATCTTTTTAATATACTCCAACCATATCACATATTTTATGCAATACATATCTTTGGATATCCATATTTTTTTTACATTGTAAATCATAGTAGAGAGTATATGCATATGTGTGTGTGTGTGTGTGTGTGTGTGTACACACACATGCACGCGAGCATATATATTGTTGTTGGAATTACTTGTGCAAACTGTTTGAAATACCTATAACACTATACTAAGAAAAAATTGAAAAAACAAATAGTTGGGACATTACAGTGGTATCAGAGCTTCTATCCTACCACCTTGAGGGGGTTTGTGGTTTCATGAGGAAAGGAGATGAGGGATATATCACCTAAAAAAGTATAAGGAAGAGAGGGGCATAAAACATATTGAACCCATAAGAAGAAGTGGGTCAACCAGAGGCATAAAAAGAGAGAGACATTGGGGACAACAATAATGAGGACATATCCATACAGATCCTAGAAGGGTTAGCCAATGGGAAGAAACAACTGACACAACTCCTAAGTCAGTTAATTACCAACACTCAAGAGAACCAAAACCATGGGGGAAACAATGGTTTGGGGAGCATTAATGGACATAACGGGAACCAAAACCATATGGGTAACAATGGTGCAAGGGGTTCCAATGGGAACAATGGGAATCATGTAGAAGGAAACAACAATAAAATTCCCACACATGTTGGCACTATGACCACCATTAGAGTGATTCATATACCTCTTATGCCCAATTTCTCGGGGGAGAAGAAAACAAGAAATCAAGGGAAACAAGGATAGGGTGAAACCTTTAATGATTACTAAGAGGAATACCAGGCCCTTCGTGAGGGGTTTCAAGAAACCATGTCACTACATGACTACTGTACTATCAAATATAGGAACAGACCAAGGGATTTCAACAAGGGTCCACATAACATTGATCTCATGTGGAAGGTTGGAAAGTTATCCATTCCTTCCTTTTATGGTTCCAATAAGTGCATGGATAGAGCATGGGTACAGTAGTTGGACACAAACTTCCAAATAAAACCTATGACATAGGTGGAGGTGATTAAATTATCTACCTTGCATTTGGATGGAGAGGACCATAAGTGGTTGTTGGGATAGGGGAAGACCTAGGGTTTAGCTCCAAGAGTGCACCAACAAACCCTAAATACTGGCCCTTTCGGCAACACCTACAAAGCAGATGCAGTCTCACTCGGAGCAACTATGGGGGGGGGGGTTGTAGGACAGATATGTCTACAACCAAGGAGAATATCGAGTGGATCCAATACTAGAACAATACAACATGCATATGTCACTTATCAGCTTATATCTACTCCACAAAACTATCTATCAGATCTAATATAGTAATGCAATAACAGTACATCAAAGGCCAAAGAACATAGCATCAATCACACATATGACACAAGATATACATCATTCACCCTCTCTCTAGAGATATGTCCACAAAACCATGCTTTATAATATATTAATATGAAGCATACAGTTCTTTTATGTGCTCTCATCTATCAGATCTTCTTTCTTCTCCTCACTATGTCTCCCCTCCCTGCGCACCCAGCTGCAGGGTTGATCTTCGCACCCAGCTGAATATCTTACAATAAAGAAGGCTCTCCTACTCAACACTTCTCTCTCTCTCAATATTACTTACTCAATCACAAAATGAAAAATACAAAAACAAAAATCATAACACCAGCAACCCATCCCAGGTTCTTTAGACCTCTATTTATACATTACAATTACTCATCGACATCCTTAGGCCAAAACCTAGGTGTCAAAACCCTAGATACCAAAACCCTAGGTCAACTTGACCCACGTTTTCAGGGATTCACCAGCCTTTCTTTCCTTCCTTCTTGCGTGGTGCTCCAAATCATCCAATGGTGGATTTTTCCTCTTGCTGAAATGTCCACGATCCTTCTTTCTTGTTGATCTATCATCCTCGATCTCCTCATCCAACGACTTGATTTCTCTTACTTCTCTCATTATTTTCTTCTCTTTTTCTCACTTCAACCCAGTAACAGTCACTGTGTCTTCTACACAGTTCACATTTTGCCTTTTCTTCCTTGCTCTTCACTAACTTTCATAAAAAGGGGACAATAGGCCCCCAACACTCACCCGTGACTTGTCTAAGGCACTTCAAATATGACCTTTCTATTTTACTTCCAATTCAGACTGTGCAATGCAGCCTTTGCTTGCTGCTCTATGCCTCCTCTCCTTCCCTGTGCAGACTATGTTTTCTATGTTTGGTACCCATTTTCAACTGCACCTGGTACCTAGACCCTTTTCCTCATGATTTTACTGAGATTTGCGAGGAAACTAGTTGTCATAATACAATTTTAACTGTCTCCCATTCACTAATCCTTCGTTCCATTCTCCCTTCAAAGTCTTCAACTGCGCAACTCCTCCTTCTGCAACTTAGGTGACCTGATATGGCCCGAGCCAATGCCTTCTGAAATTTCTAGGATGTTTGATGAACTTACTATCATATACCAGTACTATATCACCTTGTTTAAATGTCTTCTTCTTGATGTGTCTGTCATGATAGGCCTTCTCTCTTTCCTTCTATACTTGCTGATGGAATCCTGCAATAAATCTGTCTACCTCCAGTTCGACCAATTGTGTAAGCCTCTCTCAAACAACGCCAGTGTTAGCCATGTCTATAAAGGCAACAATTCTTAGGCTTGGTACCAAATATTCCATTGGGATAACAACTTCGAGACCATATACCAACTTAAAAGGGGTCTACATTGTTAGCTTCTTGCAAGTGGTTCTATAGGCCCATAGTACTGTAGGTACTCTTAAATCCCAGTCATCTCTGTTCACACCAAAAATCTTTGCCAGCGTTGTCTCCAAGATATTACTGAATGCTTCCACTATCCCATTTTCTTGTGGATGGTAAGGCATGCTCTTCTGATGGTGGACTGCAAATTCCTTAGTCAGGGCTTCAACTATTTTATTTATGAAATGTGTGCCTTGATTACTCATAAGGATATTTGGGCATCCAAACCTGGTTATGATGTCATCAAATATGAAGCGTGTAGCTGTAGTTGCACTACAGTCCTTAACTGCTCTTTCTTCGACCCATCTGGTCAAATATTTTGTCACAGTAATGATGTACCTTGCTACTGTGTGCATTCCTGGTGGGTTTATAGGTCCCATGAAGTCAATGACCCATTTCTTGTTTGACAACACATGTATTCCAACAGAGGACAAACACCTTTAGTAACCACTCACATAACCAGATCAAATATCAACACACTGATGTTTTCATGTGGTAAAACCCTATGGGGAAACATCCACATCCTTAGCCAACGCGACAAATTGGAGTAGTTTATTAATGAAAAAAAAAATATTATAGAGAGATTTTACAAGAGAGTTTCTCACAATCGATCATCAACAAATGACCCTCCATGCTCTTTAAATAGAGATGATGGACCAATAAGGTGTTAAGCCACATATCAATGGCTGTTAAGATCGATGAGAGTATGAACCATCAGATCACTCTATGTCAGCAACATGTCATGACCCTCGGATTTCCTAACAACACATGCATACTAATGCATACTAAAGAAGCACACTAGAAAACACACTTTTGCCTAACGACACAATAGACCAAGTAGATCTTACTAACTCCTAAGCGTCTAAATATCCTAACATCCCCCCTTCAGAACAACTTGGGACAGGATTGAAGGATTTACAATAGTGACACAATAGGAGAAGGAAGGAGGCACTAGAGCCTATCTCCCCTTAATG
>JASDQU010587538.1:28390-40458 GCA_032191745.1 Picea mariana | reverse complement strand
GGCTTTCCACCTCTCACTAGAGTGGATAAGCTTGGAGTTCTTTCACCCACATTCTTCATCTTTTCATTGTAAGGAGAGCAATCAGTTGAGGGCCTCAAGAGCCTTCCATTGGAGAGGGAAGGGACCCAAGTCCTCTTTCTCCATTGTGTCTTTGGATTTCATCAATAAGATCAGCCTATACATTGGTGATATCGGTCCATTTGTATTTATTTTTCATTTCTTTTATATGCTCATAGTTTCATTTGGTTTTTGTTTAATTCTTGTTTATAACTTTGCAGTTTCTTTTTCTAACCTTTCCTTTCACAGCTGTCATGCCTAGAAGAGCCCAACTGGGCATGTAAGTACTCTCAATTTTCTCATCAAGTGACGAATAGAGTGCAAACACCGACAATGGAACCATTTGTTGGCACAAGGGAAGACCCATGGTTCGGCTCCAAGAGTGCACCAACAAGCCCTAAATACTGGCCCTTTCAGCAACACCTATGAAGCAGATGCGGTCTCACCCAAAGTAGCTATGGGGGGATTGAAGGATAGAGATGTCTACAACCAAGGGTAATATCAAGTGGATCCAATACTAGAATAGTCTAACATGCATATGTCACTTATCAACTTAGATCTACTCCACACAACTATCTATCATATCTAATACAATAATGCAATAATAGTACATCAAAGGCCAAAGAACATAGCATCAATCACACATATGACACAATACATATGTGGTTCACCCTCTCTTTAGGCATACATCCAAAAAAATGTGCATTATAATATCTTAAGATGAAGCATACAGTTCTTGTTTGCGCTCTTCACTAGCATATATTCTTTCTTCTCCTCACTATCTCTCCCCTCTCTGCACACCCAACTACAGGGTTGATCTTCGCACCCAGCTGAAGAACTTACAATACAGAAGGCTCTCGTACTCAATAGTTCTCTCTCTCTCAATATTACTTACTCGATCACACAATGACAAAGACAAAAACAATAATCATAACATCAACAACCCATCCCAGGTCCTTTAGACCTCTATTTATACATTACAATCACTCGCTGACATCCTTAGGCTGAAAGCTAGGTGTCAAAACCCTAGATACAAAAACCCTAGGTGTCTAAAACACTAGGTCAACTTGACCCACATTTTCTAGGCTTCGCCAGCCTGTCTTTCCTTCATTTTCACGCAGTGCTCCAAAGCATCCAATGGTGGATTTTTCCTCTTGCTGAGCTGTTAACGATCCCTCTTTCTTCTTGATCTGTCATCCTCGATCTCCTAATCCAACGACTTGATTTATCTTACTTCGCTTCATATTTTCTGATCTTTTGCTCACTTCGACCTAGTAAAAGTCACTATGTCTTCCGCGCAGTTCACATTTTTCCTTTTCTTCCTTGATCTTCACTAACTTTCATAACCAAGGGCCAACTATGGTGGTACCATGGATTGGTCACTCTAAGACATACCACCATTACCTCCTATCTAGACTTCAAATAGAATTTGATGGAGAGGTTTGAAAAGAATGATCTGGAATTACATTTTAGATAATTGGAATAACTCAGGAAGGTTGGGGCATCGGATGCCTACATTACATAGTTATATAGGTTTGCAGTCATAATGACAGATATATTCAAGCAAAGATTAGTGATGTTTTTCACTGAGGGCTTATCTGAGCCACTACATCGTTGGGTGAAATACTTCAAACCAAATACTCTACATGATGCGATTATTAGGACATGGGACGTGGAGGATGCAGTCCCGAAGAACAAAGTTTCTCCAAACCTTTCATTCCCAAGAAAAACTAGGATAAGAAACCTTTTCAGAAAGATGGAACTAGTAAGGAAAAGTTGGATGAGGCAACACAGAAGGAGTTGAGAAGGAAGAAGATTTTATTTAGCTACAAATAACCTTGGGAACCATGACACAGGTGTATGGGAAAGGGAAGGTGCACTATATAGAGGTAATTTCAAACAGTGGCAAAGAGGAGGAGGTAGAGAAGGTACAAGGAAATGATCATGACCGATCAACTGGTGAGCAACCACAAGAGGAGGTCAAGAGTGGGGCTATCACCACTCTATCGAGTATCTCTATATTTTACACCTTCAGGATCCATGGATTTGTACAGAGGAAACATGTCATAGTACTTATTTGTGGTGGGGCAACCCAAAACTTCATTGAATCAGCTTTGGTGGCTAGGAGTATCATTCCTACAATTGACTATGAGGGGTTTGATATAGTGGTAGTCGATGGGCGCACTATGCCTTGCACACAAAATATTCCACAGTTATGCATAACATTGGGAAACTACACAGTGACCAATGATTTCTATTTAGTTGAGATGCCATACACTAATATCATATTTGGTTCCCAATGACTTATTTCCTTGGGAAAACATTATGTTGACTACCAGTCCATGGAGTTAGAATTCAGGACAACATATGACAAGAAGGTAGTTTTGAGGGGCATGTAGAATGATGCTCCTAGGATCATTTCAGAAAAGAGGATGGAGGGTATATTCCGACATGGTGATGTATCTTGTGCCCCAGAGTGTTTTATCACCACTCATAAACCTTCAGACAACAATCGACAATATCATGTGGACATCCAACCACTGTTGAGAAAATATGATAGCATTTTTGGAAAGATACCTCCAGGGAGATCGCTTGACAAGGGATTTGAGAACACCATTGAGTTGGATGAGGGAGAAAACACAGTAATAACCACTCCTTACATGCACCTGAATAAATTCCATCAAGGAATTACTAGAGATGAGGCATATCAAACCATTTTCCAATCCTTTTGATTCTTCATTTGTCTTGGTAAAGAGGGATGGAACCATGAGGATGTGCATCGACTATAGGGATCTGAACAAGAAGATGATAAAGAAAATATACCCTATCCCCATGATTGATGATATTTTGTATGAGTTTCATGGATCTATTTATTTTTAGAAGATTTATCTTCGATCGAGGTATCATCAGATTAGAGTCATAGAGAAGGATATTACCAAGATTAATTTCAGGTGCCATTATAGGAACTATGAGTTTATGGTCATGCCATTTTGGCTAACCAACACACCAGCTATTTTTAAGTCCTACATGAACCACATATTCAAAAAAATTTCAGGAAGTTCTTTTTGGTGTGCTTTGATGATCTTCTTATATACAACATGACATGGGAGGAACACTTGGAACATCTAAATGAAATTCTGAGCATCATGGAGGATCATTCTCTATATTCCAAGGAGTCAAAGTGTGATTTAGAAATGACATATATCCTATACTTGGGTCATGTGGTCAGTTCCCAGGGTGTACAACTATATAGAGAGAAGATTCATGCCATAATGGATTGGCCACCGCCCAAGAACCTTACACATTTGTGTGGATTCTTCGGGATATGTAGCTATTACAGGAGATTTGTGAAATAAATTTTACAATTGGTTGTACTAATCACATGTCTCATGAATAAAAAGGAATTCAGGTGGATAGAGGAGTCACAAAAGACATTTGTCAGGATGAAGGAAGTGATAAGCACTTGCATAGTTTTAGCACTTCTTGATTGCAATCAGCCCTTTATGCTTAAGTGTGATGCATCGGGTGAGGGCATAGGAGAAGTTATGATGCAGAAAAAACATTTCATATAATATGAAAGAAAGGAACTCACAGATTCAGGGTGACTCTACTCCATCTATGACAAGGAAATGCTCTCCATCATGCATTCCTTGGCGAAATTTAGACAGTTTTTGGTAGGTGGAATTTTTTGGTTAAGATAAACCACAACAGTTTGAGACACTTCATGGGGAAGAAATCATTAAATGAGAGGAAACATAAGTGGGTTAGAAAATTGCAAGCATATCACTTCGACATTGAGTATGTGAAGGAGAATAAAAATGCAGTTGTCGATGATCTCTATAGGAAACCAAAGATATGTTCACTTGCAGATATTTCAACTGACTGGAAATATAATCTCTTAGTAGAGTATTCCAAGAATAAATTTTATTGCAAGTTGATGGATCAAAACATACATGATGACAGGTACAATGTGGTGGATGACATCATATTCTACAAATACCGCATATACTTATTCCTAGAATCTACATTGAAGGAGAAACTTATGAGAGTTGTGCATGATACACCCTTGACATGGCATCTTGGGTACTTTAAAACTTACAAGAAGATCAGGGAGAGGTTCACTTAGAAGGGAATCAAATATTATGTATTGAGACATGTGAGGGAGTGTATGACTTGTCAGTAGAACAATTCAGAGAAGACTCATCATGTGGGGTTGCTACAACCATTTCCCATTCTAGAGTAGAAGTGAGAATGTGTGTCCATGGACTTCATAATAGGTTTAAATACGGTACATGAAAAAGATTGCATATATGTGGTGTTCAATCGGTTCACTAAGTTTTTACATTTCTTTTCCATATCCTTAGAATAAACGGCACCACAAGTAGTGGAGTTGTTCTTCAAGGAGGTATTCAGACTCCATGGGTTTTCGAAGTACATTGTCAGTGACAAAGACAACATGTTCTTTAGTGCATTTTGGCAGGAGATTTTCAGTTTRGCTAGCAKAGAGTTGACTCCTAGCACTATTTACCACCCCTCGATAGATGGTTAGACAGATATCATGAAAAAGTGGCTTGAGGKATATTTACRTAACTATGTGTCCTGGCAGTAGAAGGCATGGGTTAAGTTGTTGCATTTGGGGGAACATTGTTATAATACCACTTATCATATGCCCATTAGTATGAACCCATTCTGAGCATGATATGGCTATTATTCTCCTTCATTTGTTTATTTGACATTTGGGGATAACATGGCTCCCAAATCCAAGGATTGGATCCATAAGAGTCAAAACATACTCAAGGCTCTCAGGGACAATTTAAAGGTGGGACAAAATCAACAGATGATTTATGGATATAGGAACAAATTCGAGCGCACTTTTGAGGTGGGCGACTTAGTGTTTTTGAGATTATAGCCATATATGCAGTCTTCACTGAATAAAAGTAGTGTCTAAAATATTAATCCCTACTTTTATGGTCCCTATGGGGTGATCCATGTTATCGCTCTGTAATTTCCAGAGGTTGTAGAAGAAATTGACATAGGTAACTACCAAACCACTTTGGAAGCTGGGATCTAGCCCTGCCAGCTTCAAGGAGGGATCTCTCTATTAGATTTAGGTTTGTTTGAGTTTTAAATGTTAGTCTAGTTATGATCGTTTGAATTTTGTTTGTTTTTTTGAAATAATTGGGTGAAAGAATGCTTAATTTTCCATTGGGCTACGGGGTATGTATTTAAAGATGAGGATCAATTTCAGATTTTTATGAGGTTGTCTTCACAAGGAAGGGTAGTAAGATGGTTGGATCTATTCAAATTAAATGGAATGAATAAGAGGGAAAAGAGGGGAAAGTACACTAAGCAGAGGAGCATCTAAGAATTTCTTCACTCAGTTTCAGATGAAAAACATAGATATCATTAAAAAACCAGAGATAGAGTATATGAAATACATTCCGTTCTTTTGACTTTCTTTTAATGATTAGAATTGGAAATACATGAAATGATTATAGAGAATGAGAAAAAAATTAACAAAGAGAGAAAAACATCACCAACAATCTGACACAAAAATCATGTGAATAAGCCTCTTTTATTATTGGTCGATCCTTTGAAAAATTACACAATATCTCCTAGGTGAAAAAATCAACCCATAATACTTCGAAGGGAGAAGTATTTATAAAACTATTTACATCAAATTATGTCATAAATGATTAGGATATTATGGAGGAATATCTAACTAACTAGTTCTCTAAAATACAAAATATAGGGATTTGTTAATTTGCTCGGATCCTTTATGTTGATTTGGTGGAAGTGGTTGGTGACTCATCTTATTTAACTTTGGATAGCTGCTCCATGCTGACTAGAACACCAAAACTGTCTCTACTCAAGTAGTGCACATAGGTCTTGCCACCTCTTTTTACCTGGGATGGAAATCATGAGTAATTTCTTGTATATCTCATCCATTTCAGTATACTTATCAAAAGTAGGCTTGGTGATGAAGATATGTCTAATATCATGCTGAATATTCAAGTCCAACTATAGTGCCTCTAGGAAAGATTTACTAGTAATGCTTCCATGTATCCCTACAAACTTTCAACTATCCTTTACCACTGCATTGGTTTTCTGTTTGTAATCAGACAGAGTGATCAGCTGGTCATTTAGTACTAATAATCTAGGAAGACCTTTATTATGTATCACTTCAAACTTACTAAAAAATATTTGCACACCTATGTCCATTACTTGGGCCTTTTCTTCCAGCTACAAAATCAATCCTTTTTTGTTCAGGACCTTCTTGATCTCAAGGATGGTATCTGTTTTGTCCTCAATTTCTAGTTCTTCTAACTCCTACTTGTTTTTGGAGTTTAGAAATATGATAAGTTCACTGGCCTCTATGGGTATTTCTCTAACTCTTCCTTGATGATCTTAATTTCTCCTCTGTAATTTTGTACTAACTCATGTTGTTCAAAGATAATATGTATGGATGGCCAAATTTCTAACATTGTCTTGTTGATATCTACCCAAATATTTTCCTTATCTTGGGCTAATGTTTTTTCCTTGACAATTTCTTTCTGTAGTTGTTGTAATTGTTGACTAAGCCTTTGAGACTTATGCATCTCTTCTTGGTGAATGGCTTGAAACATTGGCTTCAACTCCTACAATTTCTTTACCTCTTCCTATAGTTTCCTGATCTCTTCCCCTTGGATGGACAAGTCTTCCATGGATTTTACAAGTTTATCAGATGCATATGAAAATTGTAATGGGATTGCTGATGGAATTTATGTTGATGTGGATGATTCTGTTGTTCTAATTCTTGTCATGGGAACTGCCTCTAGTGGGATCATGGCCATATTTTCATTTGTTTCATTTTCCTTTATCAGTTTATCCATTTCTGATTCCATTTCTCTTATCTTTAAATTCTTTTCCATGATAAGCTTCAACATTTCTTCTTTGTGGCATTCAATCTCAACCACTTATTTGGCTTGTGAATCTTATATAGATGGAAGCTTCAACTTCTTTGTTAGAGATGCTATATCAACATTCTTCTTCTTCAATAATTCTTCTATTTCCTTGACATTTGTTGGGTCATACCCAATCTTCAACACCAATTCTTCTAGTGATTTTATTTTGTTGTCTTTGGCCAAAGAAGAGATTTTCTTTAGCTTCAATTGGGACTGAATGTTGTTCAGGGACACCTGCAACTTTGAAGAAGTCATTGATGTGTTTTTCAAGGTAGATAATATCATCTCTCCTGTATGCCTATGCATATCCATCTGGTCCACTAGATGGACATCCTTTACATCAAACTCAAAGGCAATCTTATTGTATTATGTAGTTGTTTTAGGATGAGGAACTTGTGCTTGCAAGAATTTCGTTTGCATTCTTCCTCTCTTTGTGTCAAATTCTGACAACATCTTGTGTTGAGTAATGGAGGTCCGCTTCCAGAACTGAGCATATGTGATGCTGTTGAGGAGATCATTTCTTTGCTTTATCTGCTTGTACTTGTCAAAAATATTTTACTCTGGCTCATGAGATGATTCAACTATCAGAGTAGTGTATGTTTGTCTTTGAGATGTTGGTGATGATGTAGACACTATGACCTGACTGTCTAAGAAGGATGAAGACTGGGGTCCCTCCATGACTCTAGTGGAGTACATTTATCATTCCTTGAGCAAGTCTGGTGCATGACTGGTCTTGGCTCTCTTTCTATAAATTTGGAAGTCCTTCGCTGATACCTCTATGACTGAAAGAGAAACCTCCTTTATTTCTCTCTTACCCATCTTCTTTTGAGGTGTGTTGGTATGTGAAGAAGTGACAGGGGTAGGTTGTTCCTCTATTTCTATCAATGTGTTTTCTTGTCATTCTGTCTGGTTCATATACTTCTCCACTTCTAGATTCTATATGTGAGCATAAGGAGTGCTCCTTTATTTGAATTTGAGCTCCGAGATGACACCAAATGGGTCATAAGACCAAGTGGAACTCTAAGTAAATCTCATATGTTTCAAGAGGTTATCTGCTTCTTCACCTGTTGATCTGCTATTGCAGATGAAAGTGCCAATTTGAGTTTTAATTTGGAGTTGTTGTTTCTTTTTTACTACAACAAAGTGGATGTCATCTGAATTCACCATCTATCTTATGTATTCTAGTGCAAATATCCTCACAAGGAGGTATTTGGTAAATTTGTAAGGTGGAATCTCACATCCATACACTCTTATCTCTGTGTGGTTTTGGTATAAATACCAATCCCATGTATTGGATAGATTATAAAGGCAGAGTATTCTATGAATTTCTTCATTTATCCTTGGCTCTATGCTGTTGTTCAACATGCAAACCAATGGGTGATAAAACTGGTCTATGAAGTTCTTGAAAATATACTCTGCTAAAGTTTTCCTCACGAATGATGTCCATGAGGTCACTAACTGTGGGTTTCCTTCCTGGTTCAATTTCTAAAATGCACATGGAAACCTTTATGACTGAAAGAACAAGAACATAGAAACCAGGACTGAGGAATATCTAAACATTCCTTCAGTTGAAAACCTGAAAAACTGATCATGAATGTTATCATCGAGAAACTAATTGAAATTAAACTTAATTGTGGCCCTTTCTTCTGTGGAAAAGATAGACAGAAAACCTAGAATAGGCTCATCTACCCATTCATCTGACCTAGAAAACAAATAATGGAAATGATATGGTTTTCCTTGATAATGAATATGGAGGATGAATAAGGGGGATTTTTCTTGGGCAATTGGGCGTCTTTTGGTAGAAAAACCTCGAAAATATGGGCTCTTTGGGGAAAAGTGAGCTTCTAGTACAGGTCATTTAGGGATTTAATCGGAAAATGGGATGGTTGCATCATTTCTAGGGATTTGCAACATCCAATCAATGGATTCAGAGGTGACTGTGAACAAGGCTTCACCATAGGAGGAAATAATGGCCCTTTGGATGGGAGAATAGAGAGCTTGGCCTCTGAGGGTGAATTCAAGAAAATGGTGGGTCTGAGGGAACATATACAGAGGTAAATTGGACTCCCAGAGTCCAATTTCATCACTCTGGTCCAGAAAGAAGTCTTTTATCCAAGCATGCAATTCGAAAAAGTTGAATTCACACCTCGGCTCAATGATTTTGTAGTCTTTATCCACTTGTTGACGAGAGAAAATGACCGTCTGTCAACTGGAAGAGTGGAAACTGGTCCAGGGTTGTCTAATAACCCAAGCCGTTTGGAATGAACCACCCTGACGGGTTTAGCGGATCTGTTAGCCAATCTAAGTCCTAAGAAAACAAAAAAGAAAACTAATCTAACTAAAAACAACTACTAAAACAAACTAATAAACTAATCTAACTATTCTAATCTACTATCTAATACTATGCTAACTCTAAGAAATCAAATATCTAACTATTAATATAAATAAATCTTATTCACAAAATGTACAATATTAACAATTTACAGATTTGAATGAAAACCTGAAAAACTCATTTGCATTCTGTCCTAAGACACTGAGAGCTATTTATTTTATTTTATTTTATAATTTTATGAAAAGAAATAAAACAAAAACTAACTAAACTAAACAACTAATATACTAACTCTAACTACAAATCTAAACTACACATATATCTAACTAAACTACTTAAATTATACTAACAAATAAACTAAAAAACAAACTGACCTGAAGTAACGCTCCAGGTTTGTCCTGTGTGTAATGATTGTCTTAGCTGATCGGAGGGAGGAAACCCGCACCGAATTATCCACGAACTTCTCGTAAACAGGAAGCTATTGTGCTCTTCAAATATGATTTCAGGACAATCAAAACATAAAAATTATAGCAATCTTATGATTTATAAATATTCATAGTTAGATAAATCTGTATGCAAAGATCTATACAAACTGATTCAATTAACGAAGAAGAGAAATCCGTGATTCATTAACTGAAACAAAGTAATTGCTGCATTTTTGAATAATGAAAGAGATCAGATATGTATAACACATTAATCAAATCATATCATCCTGCAATAGATTATGATAGCTAAAGCAATCTATAATCAACTGCAAACTGACATGCATAAACTTGAAACAAAAGTTCGATATATTGAAAGCAAAAGCTGTAGCAAGACATCAACTCTTGTCTCAGTTTGTATTAGAAATCCATAGCCTGGTTCTCCCACAAGTGAGGATGATCTATTACAAAAAATAAGTATATAAAGACCTCCCACAGGGTAAAACATCCATGTGGAAGTTATAAAAAATGTTTACATAAATCTGGGAAAATATCCCTAGTTTGACTAAACTAACAACCTAAAATAAAAACTATATCACACAAATATCTCCTAGACTGCCACAGCATGCCCAATGCAATTCGTATGTACCTGAAAAAGGTAAAAAATGGACAAGTTAGGAGGATATTTTGTTAATGAAAATGATAAAAATCTAATTCTATAGACTAGCTATAGAATCTTGCGATTCTGTAGCTGGTCTAAATCAAACACAGAATCAGTGTTAAAATCAATTGAAATCTTTAAAGAATTAAATTTAACTATTAATAAATATCTAATAGCCATTTGAAAGACAAATGAATCATTCAAATTGAAATTGTTATACTAATTTGAGATCAAACAAGACTAAGATCGATCAAATGACTATAGAGATGCATGTACTCTGTTTCGTTTGTTATCAGAAAATCGGGTAAACAAAATCATATTGGATAACTCAACAGCAATGAAATCAATTTATGGACCAATTGAAATCAAGACAAAAGGTTGCTTTAGCTATCCATAAGATCACTTCAAATCCAAACCAGATCAACAAGATCGTTTTCTCAAACTGATATAACCGTATTAAATATAAACGATCATGCTAATAGCAAATCAAAACAAAACTGATATGTAAATTATCACAAACGAACTCATAAGGAATTAATCCGTTGATAACAAGGTCTGTGGGAATCGTCCAATTGTTTGTTATTGCTAATTGTGGGCAGACAAAACCAATTGCCATTCAATAAAATTATTACTTGAATTCATTTCAAAATGAACTATTAACCAAATTTCATCATATGAATTCAGCAGAGATGACATATGTCGATCTGAGTTTAACAAACTTGTTTTGAAATTAAAATCAAAAGAGTAGCATCAAGTCTATTTTCAGTACGAATCTAACTCATAAAAGCAATTGTGCCAACTCAAGATATGCAACAATCCAATCAAATCAAGAGCGAATCGAACAATTTGAGTTTGACATAGTCGTTGTGAATCAAAACAGTTCCATGATTTGGGCGCAGAGATCTTTTGCACAAGTCAGATATAATCCAAATCCAAACGAAAATGTTGACAAAACAGAGTCATTTTTTAATAGACTACATCATATTTATCAAGCCAATTCAATTACTATGAAATCGTTTCAACAATCAAATCACAAAAACTAAATTAGAGCCGTTGATATCCAATGACAACAACATAATATTAAATCAAAATAGAACCGTGTCCTAATTTTAGCATAAAAATCTCCTATACAGGTCGGATACAAACAAAATCCAAGCGAAAGCAAACACCATAGATTTCGTTAACTCAAACCAAACGAATCAAACCTAGTGAAAACCAATCAATTGCTAAACTGGGCATGACCAAATCGTGTAACCAAATCATCACTTCATTTAATTTTAGCAAAACGAAAAAAATGTACAGGATCCACAAAACTATGACAGAGTCATTTCGAACAATAGACAGAGCTATTTCAAAACCAAACTCAATTCATTATATTAATCCTAGCAATTCACAAAATGAAAATGATATCGAAATTCATACCTGGATGATGAGCAAACAACTTGGTTATAACAGTTTGGAAATCACGAAGGCTGTAGCTGATTCAACATTCCTAAATACGATGGAACCAATGGTTTTCTTCTTCTTGTCATTAGCTTGAAGCTTATCCCTTTGGTTTGTCAATACCGTAACTTGATTTTCCAATGATTTGATTTTCGACTGTAATAAGGGGACGTCAGTATAGTAGCGTTCCAACCACACATTACATTGGTCAC
>JASDQU010587538.1:6989-18112 GCA_032191745.1 Picea mariana | reverse complement strand
ATTTACAGAAGAAACTTTCTAAGGTAGGGAGACATGTTCTGAGTCATTTCTTTAAGGAATAGGGACAGCGTAAAAAGATAATAGATGATCATGACAAGCTTTATTCAGAGATCGAAATCAGTTAACATCTTTCAAACAACAGACTTTTTGCCAACACAGATATAAATTTCAGAAATATACCATTGATGTTTATACAATTTTCTTAGCAGTTATTTCAGTGAAGGAATTTTATGTTTTCTTTGTCTGAATAGCTCAGTATACAGGTATGTGTATTTCAAAAAACACAAGATGATAAACTCAAAGGGAAGATCAAAAACAAAAAGCAATTGAAAAAGAAAACAAAAGAAAAATATGTACATAATATACAAGGGTTGTCATCAAGCAAAGTATCTTTTCAAGGCTTGGGCATTCACCGGATAGGTGTCAGGATGCCCTTCTAGATTTTGCAATCGAAAAGAACTGGGACCCAACTTTTCAGCAATTAAAAATGGTCCAAGCCATAAGTTTTGAAATTTCGTGTGCTCTCCCTTCCCCTCATGTGGTTTGTCCCATTTCAGGATGAGGTCACCTACCTCAAAATTCCTATCAGAAGCAGAGTTAGAATCGAACCATCTTTTAACCAATAGTTGATGCTGATCTAACTTATGTTTAGATTGGGATCTTACCTCTTCTAGCTTCATCAAAGCGTTAATTCGGTTTTCCAAAGGGGGGCAATCTTCTTCTTGGATTTTCTGTGACAACTGTAGCGAAGGAAGAAGAATCTGAGGTGGAAGAATTACTTCTTTTCCATAAACGAGAAAAAAGGGGGAGTTACCTACAACAGATTTTGGTGTTACCCTATCATCCCAAAGTGCGTTTAACAATGCATTGTGCCAATTTTTGTGATTTCCAACCACCGTTCTCTTGATAATTTTAATCAAGTTCTTGTTTGTCGATTCTGCCAATCCGTTTCCCTGAGGGTAATAGCTAGCGGAATACTTTAGTTTGATTCCTCTTTCCAAAGCGAACTCGCTGATCTCAATAGAGGAAAAGTAAGAAGCGTTATCGAATACTAAACAGTCAGGGATACCAAAATGAGTCATAATATTCGAATTTAGAAAGGAAACTACTTGACTGTTGTTGACGGTTCTTAACGCAGCAGCTTCAGACCTTCGTGTAAAATAATTTGTGGCTGCCACAAGGCCCCACTACTGACCTATGATATCAAGGCCCCAATGCTGAAAAGGAGAATCTACTGAAACGGGCTGCAAAGGAAAGGTTGGTTTTTGTAACCGCCCTAATGCTTTTTGAAAAATGATACATTTACGACACAAGGCATGGGCATCTTTAAAAAGCGTAGGCCATTAATAACCGGCTCTTAAAACTTTATGGGCATTGGTGTCACCACCAAAATGACCACCAGCTTCTCCTGCATGCAACTCTAGCAAGAATTTTTTTGCTTCGTCTTTTTCAAGACAGCGCATCAGTACACCATCAAAACTTTGACGAAACAGGATACCATTAACCAGGTGAAAGGAGGCAAACTTTAATCTCAACGCTCTTCTTTTAGAGGGATCCAGGTGACGGGGGGCTGACCCATTTTCAAGACAAAATCTTATATCGTCATACCAAGTACTGACAGGGTTTTGTGCGCAACAGATTAGATTTTGATCGTGTTGTCCTAGGTTTGACGTATCGCTTTCTTCTTGCTGTCCTGCTGCTGAATCAACAAATAACTTGCATAACCCTTGGCCTCTCACTATCTGATTTGGGGTGATTTCTAAGTCGTACTCCTACAAGGAGGTGACCCATTTGGCCCTCTTTTCACCTAGTTCCTTCTGCACTAACAGGTTCCTGACGGCTGGGTAGGGGACAATGAATTTCATCCTTGACTTTGACTGTAATAAGGGGACGCCAGTATAGTAGCGTTCCAACCACACATTACATTGGTCACATGATGACTACCCGGGCTTCGAAAATAAAGGTGAGGGTTTGTTTAAATTGCCAAGGGTTTTGTTAGGTAGCTTGATCCCTAGGTAACTAGGATTGTTCCTTAGGCAAGGGGGTAAATTAGAAACGAAGTCATAGGGTGGCTCGGAGCACAAGCCTTGAGAGTAAGGGTACTCACTAACCAAGAAGTGCTCGATATCGGAGTCAAAAAGTTCACTGAGGACTATGGGCTTCTGCTCAGCACTAGGTTTAGGTTTATTCCTAGCAAGTCTCGATATAAGTCAAGCATTCTTTTTACCTTTGCTGTCGACAGTAGGGTTTCCCTTGACCTTTTTGCTCACAGGATTTTTTATAGCCTCAACCTTTTCTGCTAAGACATCGGGTAGGTCGATATCAGGGTCAACCGAGGGTTTGGGAGAGGGAAGTAGGACATGGAAAGGCACGGGTGGTCTACCTTAGTTTCACTAACCACAGGCTTGTCAATTTGGACAGGCTCTGTATCAACAAAACCATTTCGAGATATAAAATCTTGCCAACTATCACCGTGAATATTTAAGTGGTGAACAACGATGAGTCTGATTAGGCTATGGTGGAACAGGCTACTATCGGCCTTCTCTCGTTTAAACCTTTTAGCCATTTTATAAAGGCTACGCTAAAAGTAAAATGGCATATTCAATGGATAACCAATGAAATTCATTAACAAAGGAAGGTGATAAAGAAAAACCAGTCCATACCGACCCTCAAATGTCACGAATTGTTTAACCACTATCAAAAGATCATGCCACCTTGGTTTAAGCATGGAAATCGACATACCTCTGTCACAGGATGTAACCTTTCGTGAAACAAACAGTAGTGGCCATGGCACCTCCTCAACTTTAGAGTTTTTAAACCATCACTGGCCCATGGTTGCTAACCCTGTGGCAGAGATAATGAACTCTTCACTGATTTCGAGTTGAATGTCACCTATTTTGGCCCTACACCCATCAAAAGTCAGGGCGAAGTGCTCTACAACGAATAGATTAAAACCCTCAAACCTCTGCACGAATGTGAGCCAACCATTATCTTGTAAATCTTTCTAGACGTTGTCGAACAATAGCAAGGCTTGACTACCGTTCGGCTCAATTCGCACCACCGGTGCCATGGAGAAGAGCACACAGTGAGCGATGTGAACGATCCAGGGTTTGAATCAGCATACACAAGAGCAGAATGCTCAAGGCTTACCCAATGTTAGCAGAGGTGAAATAGGGATAGGAGTAAGCATTAATGACATCGTGCGAAGGTGGTGGAGCTATTTCTGTCCATGCAGAATAGTCATTACCATGGTACAACTGCCGACGTTTTCCAATATTCAAATCACAATGCATATGTGTTACAACTATGCCACTTCAATCAATAAATCGAAACCTTTGGTAAGTGGATAAACCATTTGTGCAATCAAAAGTTATGTCATAGTTTTAAAACCAAACATACAAATCGAAACCAATACCTAGGGTTTGACTATGTGACATGCGTTTTATAGAATGATTCATACCAAGAGTTTAACCAATGTGCCAAGTGGATTGATCAAATAACATGTAAATCCAATCGCCAATCCAGTAGAAACTCAAACACTCATGAAACAAAATTACATAATCAATCAAAGAATGTCAAATGAGTACAGATCAAACGGGTTTTGCCAACTGCACAATGATAAGTAAAATGTAAACAGAATGGGCATATCGACAAGAATGATAACGAAAATTCAATGAGGAATTTTAATGTGACTTCGGAAGACCAATTTTTCATGCTTACATTCCTGAAAACAGAACGAAGGTAAGTGTGTAAATAGCGCAAAAATAAAAGTGTCGTTTATTTGAGAATTGCGACGAAAAATTAAGGTTTGCAAAACATTGGTGTAGGCATCTTATAAGGATAATGGAAAATGTGAATTGGTTGCCAACAATGGCGACACACTGGTAGAAGCAGTTATCTCTGCCAAAAAGGACAAATTCATATTAGGATAGCAAAGATAATTTCAACTCAAAAATAACAACCAGAAAATCGTATAAACATCATCATTAACCAACTACTCCAGCAGTGTTNTGCCATTTAACCCACTCTAACATCTGTATCCTGCCAAGAAGTTCTAGATCAGAATAAAGGACATTAAGAGGTTTCTTATTTGCAATTTTTCATATACCCGACATTGCTTTGCTTCCAGCGGGCCTGTTCAGTACCCTGGTGAAGTTATATTGGCGTCATGCATGCATTTACCCGCTGCCAGCAGACCTGTTCAACATCCCGACGGGTTTACAAGCACTTCCCACAGCTCCATTAATAATTTATTTTGTTTTGTTTTTCTTCAAAGATATATAGTTGAGCGGGGTGACGCTGAAAATCATGATATTTTAACACACACACACACAAACACACACACACACACACAAACACACACACACACACACATATATATTTAGACCTTATCAGAATTTTTTAGAACTGTCCTTTATTAAGATCCATAGATGTTTCATTTACAGAAGAAACTTCCTAAGGTAGGGAGACATCTTCTGAGTCATTTCTTTAAGGAATAGGGATAGCGTAAAAATATAATAGATGATCATGAAAAGCTTTACTCATAGATCGAAATCAGTCAACTTCTTTCAAACAACAGACTTTTTGCCAACACAGATATAAATTTCAGAAATTTACCATTGATGTTTATACAATTTTCTTAGCAGTTATTTCAACGAAGGAATTTTCTGTTTTCTTTTTCTGAATAGCTCAGTATACAGGTATGTGTATTTCAAAAAACACAAGTTGATAAACTCAAAGGGAAGATCAAAAACAAAAAGCAAACGAAAAGGAAAACAAAAGCAAAATATGTACATAATATACAAGGGTTGTCATCAAGCAAAGTATCTTTTCAAGGCTTGGGCATTCACCGGATAGGTGTCAGGCTGCCCTTCTAGATTTTGCAATCGAAAAGAACTGGGACCCAACTTTTCAGCAATTAAAAGTTGTCCAAGCCACAAGTTTTGAAATTTCGTGTGCTCTCCCTTCCCCTCATGTGGTTTGTCCCATTTCAGGACAAGGTCACCTACTTCAAAATTCCTATCAGAAGCAGAGTTAGAATCGAACTAGATTTTAACCAATAGTTGATGCTGATCTAACTTACGTTTAGCTTGGGCTCTTGCCTCTTCTAGCTTCATCAAAGAGTTAATTTGGTTTTCCAAAGGGGGACAATCTTCTTCTTGGATTTTCTATGACAACTGTAGCGAAGGAAGAAGAATGTGAGGTGGCAGAATTGCTTATTTTCCATAAACGAGAAAAAGGGGGAGTTACCTAAAACAACTTTTGGTGTTACCCTATCAGCCCAAAGCACATTTAACAGTGCATTGTGGCAATTTTTGTGATTTCCAACCACCGTTCTCTTGATAGTTTTAATCAAGTTCTTGTTTGTCGATTCTGTCAATTCGTTGCCCTCAGGGTAATAGCTAGCGGAATACTTTAGTTTGATTCCTTTTTCCAAAGTGAACTCTCTCATCTCAAGAGAGGAAAAGTAAGAAGTGTTATCGAATACTAAACAGTCAGGGATACCAAAATGAGTGATAATATTCGAATTTAGAAAGGTAATTACCTGACTGTTGTTGACGGTTCTTAACGCAATAGCTTCAGACCATCGTGTAAAATAATTTGTGGCTGTCACAATAAACTTGTGTTTTTGTGAGGACGGGGGGTTGATTGGACCTATGATATCAAGGCCCCACTTCTGAAAAGGAGAATCTACTGAAACGGGCTGCAAAGGAAAGGCTGGTTTTTGTAACCGCCCTAATGCTTTTTGACAAATGATACATTTAAAGACACAAGGCATGGGCGTCTTTAAAAAGTGTGGGCTAGTAATAACCGACTCTTAAAAGTTTATGGGTGGTGGTGTCACCACCAAACTGACCACCAGCTTCTCCTGCATGCAACTCTAGCAAGACATTTTCTGCTTCGTCTTTTTCAAGACAACGCATCAGTACGCCGTCAAAACTTTGACGAAACAGGATACCATTAACTAGATGAAAGGAGGCAGAATTTAATCTCAACACTCTTCTTTTAGCGGGATCTAGGTGACGGGGGGCTGACCCATGTTCAAGACAGAATCTTATATCGTCATACCAAAGACTAACAGGGTTTTGTGCGCAACAGATTAGATTTTGATTGTGTTGTCCTAGTTTTGACGTATCACTTTCTTCTTGCTGTCCTGCTATTGAATCAAAAAATAACTTGCATAACCCTTGGCCTCTCACTATCTAAGCTGGGGTGATTTCTAAGTCATACTCCTGCAACGAGGTGACCCAGTTGGCCCTCTTTTCACCTAGTTCCTTCTGCACTAACAGGTTCCTGACGGCTGGGTAGGGGACAATGACTTTTGTCCTTGACTTCAAAAGATAGGATCATAAGTGCTTGACTGCTTTGAAAATAGCGTAGGCTTGCCGATCTACCACTGGGTAATTAATTTCAGCGCCTTTGAAAGTAGATATCATAAAGGCAATGGGTACTTCATTGTTTTCGGCATTCTTTTGGGTTAGGACGACAGCATAGGAACGGTCAGAAGCAAAAGTGTAGAGTGTAAAGTCTTGAGAAAAATCGGGGCTCATGAGTGACGGGGCGTCTATTATGGCCTTCTTTATTGCATTAAAAACTTGATTTTCTTGGGGTCCCTAGGGATATTGGGTGTCTTTCTTAATTAGGTTTTGCAAGGGTCTTACCATTTCAGAGAAGCTGGGGACAAATCTTCTCACAAAATTAATCTGGCCTAAGAAAGACTGCATAGATTTTTTGGATGTAGGAGTAGGAAGTTTCGTGATGACTTGAGTTCTTTCGGGGTCAATAATCATCCCTTCACTTGACACAATAAATCCGAGGATTTTACCCTGTTCTACTACAAAGATGAATTTTTTGGGATTCAAGGAGATGTCGTATTTACGACATCATTGTAGAACGGCTCGTAAGTGAGCTAGATGGTCGTTTTTGTTTTTAGAAAATACAGTCACATCATCTAAGTAAACTACGATAGACTGATTGATTAGGCCTCGAAAAGCAATGTCCATTGCTCTCTGAAAAGTGGCACTGGCATTAATCAATCCAAAGGGCATTTTTCGATAAGCATAAGTGCCCCATGGGGTACGGAAGGTAGTTTTAAGTTGGTCTGGTGGAGACATCAGGACTTGGTTGTATCCCGAGAAACCATCCAGTAAGGATAGCCTCTCAGAACCAGATACATGTTGAAGGATCTATTCCATGGGTGGGACAGGATAGTTATCTTTATCAGACGCTCTATTAAGGTTTCGAAAATCAACGCAAAGTCGGATTTCCCCACTTTTCTTCCGGACTGGGACAAGGTTAGAAACCCATTGAGTGTGCCTAACAGGAAAAATTATCTTAGCATTTAGGAACCTATTCAATTCTTTTTGAATGGTCAGTTCGAACTTAGGGTGCATTTTCCTCAGTTTTTTTTGAAAGGGTAAGGTTTGGGGCTTCATAGGAATGACATGCTGTATGATATTAGGGTCGAAAGTTTTAAGGTCATCATACGTCCATGCGAAGACATCTTTAAATTCTTTGAAAAATTTAATAAAGACAACTTTTTCTTGTTCATAACATCCTACCCCTAGATTAATGCACTGCAGATTGTCCTTAGTTCCTAAGTTTACTTTTTCATAAGATAACGAGGAGCTATTGGTTTTACAGTTGACCGATTTTTTGAATTTATCTTGAAGATCATAAAAATTCTCTAATCTAACTACAGATTTAGGGATTGAGTTTACCATATCTGATGAAGATTCAAGAGTTCTCAGATCTGGTATTACCGTGAAATCGTGCAAATTGTCGTCATGCGTGTGTTCGTCTATCACCGCACCTTGAAAAGTTTCTTCCATGTGTAGAAAGTTAATAATCTTCTGATCGTCGTCAAAGACTCTTCAGTTCGTGATGTTGTCGGGAACGGATGGCCGGAACAATAGTTCGACGGAGAATGCATATGGGGACAAGCCTTCTGCAGGAAGAAGTTTAGAGGCTACATTAGCTAATAGATCT
The DNA here is from genome assembly GCA_032191745.1 of Picea mariana. NCBI lineage: Eukaryota > Viridiplantae > Streptophyta > Pinopsida > Pinales > Pinaceae > Picea > Picea mariana. The sequence goes on along the minus strand of JASDQU010587538.1, from coordinate 10,123 downwards.
TCTTCAGAGTTATTCAATCTAGGAATAGAATTTATATTGAAAGCAGAAAATTTATTCATTAAATTCCATACCTCAGATTGGTAGCTTTTGAGAAGCGGAGACATACAGTGGATAGAATATCTTACCTGTCTAACCACTATTTCAGAGTCGCCAAAGACGATCAAATTTTGAATGTTCATATCTAAAGTTTTTCTGAGACCTTGCAGTAAAGCCTCATATTCTGCAGTGTTATTAGTACATTCAAATTCTAACCTACATACAATTAATGTTTTGTTACCTGTCGGATTAATAATAACGCAACCTGCACCATCTCCTTCTTTGGACTTTGACCCATCAAAATACAGAGACCAAATTTGATTTCCATCGGGTACATGAGATTGTTGCATGGAAGCTGTCGGATGCATATATGCTACAATCTCGGACTGCTATTCTGGATTGGTGATAGCTGAAGCCTCGACCATGAAATTGCCGAAGAAGGTGTCCATCCCTTGTACTTCGGGTGAATCAGTAGAAGGGGTAAATGGTTCATTGGGATCGTTTAAATTTGTTACCATGAACTTAAAGTAGCGTTCACGATTTACCTTGATCTTGTTAGGCTTGCCGTTCTCTGGAAGCCATAGGTGAGACCAATTTGTCACGAAATAGCCGTGTAGCTACTCCAACCAGTCCCTGCTTAAAAATAGACCATACACTTTTGGAATATCCACAACAATAATATCAATGACTTGATGAACCTTGGGGTTAGACGATAATCTAATAAGCACATTCTTTAGTTCGCCTATAACTTTAACATTGGTCCGATCAAGTTGTATGATTTTTAAAGTGGAGGGTTCAACTTCAGTGTTAATATTTTGGCATACAGACCATGGCATCACATTGGATGACGCTCTTGAGTCTACCATACAATTGTGCACGTTTCTATTAAATATTTCGAAAGTTAACAAAAATGGAGGTACATTTTTGCGAGTACTAAGATTGGTAGGTTGTAGCTTTTTACTCGCAGTTTTTAAAGCTACTTTATCTACATTATTTACATTATTTACATTACTTACATTACCTACAGGAAGGATCCCTTTATCTTGAGGATCAGGATTGTTTTTAGTGGAAGTCTTCTGGGGAACTTTGTTCTGCACAACCTTGTTACTGCTTGAATTACCATTTTTTCCATTCTCTGAGATATTCTGTAACATTTTTTGTAGCAGAAATGGAAATTTCAATAACTCATAAACATAAATTTTAGCTCTCAACTTTTTAATATATTCAACTAAATCATAATCCAAGTTGGGGTTCACATTGCTCTGTTTAGTCTCAGCTGGTTTAGATTGCTTTGGAGGCAAAGTTGTAGTGTTTTCGGAAGAAGGTTTGTTTGTTGTCTTACTCCTGGTATTATAGGGATGTACTGTCTCGAAGTTAGCTTGAAAGATGCTATCCGAGAAGTGTCCAAAAATGTTTGGATAAGACTCCTCTTCTTGAACTGTCTCTTGGTCAACTACCTCCTCAGGAATCTCAGGAGGCATCAAGTTATCTTGGGCTTCTAGAATTGTATGAAGGGCGCATTGCAAACTTTCTAGATTAAGGCCTTCGGTGGTTGGACTAGGTCGGTTGGTGGGAAAAGGCTTCCAGAACGGGGGTTTGTAAGGCCCTTTGCTCGAAGAATCTTCTACGGTCATCCTTTTTAAGTCTATAACTTGATTTGACAGTTTTTGAACAACTTTAGTTAAGTTTTCTAAATCAGAGCTTTCAGGTTGTGTTTTACTTTGAGTGGGTATGGGGAGGATTTCGATCTTCTTTTTGGAAGAAGAACTAGTCTCTGTTTCGTTGCTATTAGAGTCTTTAAGACTAAGTATGTCTTTTTGAATCTGGATGGCTTCCTCGAAGGCTTCTAACAATGTGGCTTTCTTAGATCGTTTAACCCAAATAGCTATACTTTGATGCAAAGCTTTAGTGTAGTATGCTATTATAAGATTCTCGACGGGCATGGAATCCGTAGGGATTCGGTTTTTAAGTGTTAAGAATCTTTGATTAAAGTCTTTAACTTTTTCTTTTGGGTTCATTCTTAAGCTAGAAAGGTCCATGACTAGGACTTTCAGAGGCTTACCATCTCCGAACTTTTCCAAAAAGCATGACTCAAACTTTTTCCAAGACACGATGGTATGGGGTTGCTGGGCAAAGTACCATGTGGATGCATTGCCCTCAAAAGTATACGGGAAAAAACTACAGATAACGTATTCATGTTCGACATTGCAGAGTCTTATGGCTAACATAAATTTTTTAATGTGATCTTCAACGATCTGTTTTGAGTCAGGGTCAAACTTGGGAAGCCATTTCTCCGGGTGTTTATGTAAAGGATGTTGAGCTCCAAGTACAACTACGGAATCTTGGTCGAGCCAAGGTCTAGCAGGGTTGTTCTGATTTTCCATTGGTGTAGTGGGTGTGGAAGACTGAGAAGGGGAACTTCCTTCGTCAGAAGAATCTCCTCCAGAAGAGGAAGGAGATGATAGAGGTGGTGAAGGAGGTATCCCAGATCCTCCTGCAGCAAGATTTAGGATTGGATCTGTAGGATTCACAGTGAGATCAGTGTCTCCTAATTGTTCTTTGATATCATATAAATCCAAATTTTGGTCCAATGGACGGTTAGGTTGCCTCAAATGGGCCAAGGCACTATGAGTTCTTATAAGAGATTGACGGACAATCTCTTGTATGTCACCATCTGTAGGATTAGGGGTTGCTGGCTCAACTGTGATCCGTGGATTGTCGGTTGAAGTGATTGCTGTTTGAAGGGGAATATTATCGTTCAAATGGCTTCTAGTCACTATAGGTGAGCGATTAGGTGGTGGAGGAGTCTTGCGACCGCCTCGTGCCATTAATTAATTTCAGGCCCTCCTTCTAGCGCCATTTGTTGATGGGCGAAAATGACCGTCCATCAACTGGAAGAGTGGAACCGGTCCGGGGTTGTCTAATAACCCAAGCTGTTTGGAATGAACCACCCTGATGGGTTTAGCGGCTTCGTTAGTGTTAGGACCATATATTTTACCCTTTTTGCCCATATTTTTGCCATGGTTATACTCCCCATCACCTATATTTAGACTTATATTATCATTCCACTTGATCATTCCAAGGTACATAACGTCCTT
>JASDQU010587537.1:49128-59888 GCA_032191745.1 Picea mariana | reverse complement strand
CCCCACCTCTAACAACATTCTGCGACATTTTTCTGCACAAAAATACCCTTTCGGAACCGTCATTGTTATAGCAAGATTGTTGCAACATCTTTAAATCGTCAAATATTTATAGCCCAATTTAAGGTCACTATCACCGCAATTGCGATGACAGTGACCTAAAAAAATATTTTTTTTCCACCTATTTATTTTAGGTCATTTTCAACGGTAAATTTTAACTAAATTATTATGGTCAACTTTCGTTGAATATGAGACGAACAACCAATGTTCGTCGAATATTCCACGAAAATTAACCATGATAATTCAATCAAACTGTAGGTGTCAATATTGTGACGAATACAGGGTAGATTTAGAAAAATTGAACTTTTTCTCTTGCATGTTGCGACGAAAGAGTACTTTCATCGCAAGTGGTCATCTCAAATTTTTCAATATGTAGTAGTGTATAATAATGAAACTATGGGGTCTAGAATCATAGAAAGCATGATGTCTCCACATATATGGTTGACCCAAAACAACATCACAAACATCAAGAGGGGAAACATCACACACTACCTCATCCTTGAAGGGATGGATGCCATAGGACAGGTGACACTATTGGCTGATATGGAGATCTTGTCCTTGGTGAAGCCACCTGATGTTGTATGGTTGCGAGTGTGGTGTTGTCAACAACCCCAACTTGACGGCCTTAGATGTGATGAGGTTCTTCTAGCTACCATTATCAACAATGAAATGCAACAGGTTCCCCTTCACCCACATATGTGAATGGAAGAGGTGCTCCCCCTCTTCAGGTTCTACCGATTCTTCTGGTTGAATTGTTGTGGTCGCAAAATTGGAAATGGGGTCTGCGTCGATGATTTTTCCATGTTCATTTTTTTCTGGATCAGATTTTGAATTAGGATTCGGCTCCGTGTCTTTGACCTCAGCCACCAATGACTATTTTCAGCGACATTCATTGGTGTTGTGCCAAGAGATTTTTTCGAAGTCACACCACTTCCCAGTGTCATTCTTTGTCTTCCCTTTACCCTTTTTGTCCTGTGTCTTGGATTGGTTGTCTAGGGGTTGTTGGTTAGGGTCGTCTTTACCGTGCTTTGGTTGTTGCAGAGTTGCAAACCCGAATTCCCATTTTTTTTGGTGCCTAAATTTCTGCTCGATTTTCACAGCATATCGATGGAAACTCCCAATGATGAGATGTTTAGGAAATCCATTTCGGTTTGTATGTACCTATGCAGAGCCCCACGATGTTTCATAACTAGATTCTGCTTGGAGTCCTTGATGCACAACTTGGTGTGCAAGGTGTGGAAAGTATTTGTGAACTCCGACACTATTTGGCTCTTATCTTGCTATAGTGTGGTCCATCGCATGTACCGGTCTTCATAGTTATCAACAAGATAGTATTATTCTTTGACCGCATCCCCAAAAAATACCAAGTGGGCTCGACCCCATAGATTCTAGATTCCTCTGTGGAACATTTCTCCTAGTAAGTTTCCCACCAATGTTTGACATGGAGGAGAGCCTTGAGGAGTGTGATGGTGATATTTTCCTAGTCGGAAAAATTTTGAACTGAGAAATAACCTTCTAATAGATTTAACCATATTTCTATGGAATCTGCATCTATCTGACCTTCAAATATGCGAATATAAAAATTAACTTGTACCTTAAAAGGAGAGGTTCCTACAAAATGGCCGCTTGATGAAGATGTGCAAGTTGTTATCGATAGGTGTTGAAGAATGTGTGAAAAATTCTCCATCATTTCGTCCCTCTGTCGTGCGAGAGCTTGCTCAAGCAATAGGTTGATAGAATCTTCTGCTCTACCGTCTTTCTTTTCTGCCGCCATTGATGGTTTCTTGGGTGTGTGAGAGTGATTTTCCTCAAGAGAGAAAAACTTGAGACCCAACTGGCTAAACTCGGACCTCATCGAGGACATGAGATAAAAATGATCAAGAGTAACCTGCTTTGATACCACTGATCCGGATTTATTTTCAGAACGAAATGAAAGAAGAGAAATTGCAGTGAAATAATCATGAAAATTGCCAAAAACAGAGAAATACAAAAATATTTGATTTCTGTTAATGAAAGAATTGTAAAGAGACTATAAAAATACAGAGTGCAAGACTCGCTAGAATGGTGGAAACTTTATCTCTGAGAAGAGATGTGACGGCTATGCTCATTCACAAGAAGATGATTTCAATGAGGCTTTGAAGGCATTTTTATGTTAAACGGGAATGCCAAAACCCTAGACATCCAAAAACCTAACCCTAGGAGATGAAACACCAAAAGTCATGTGGGCCCCATTTGGTTAAGTTAGTACATTAACTTCCCAGGGTCGTAACTTTTTCATACGATCTTCGTTTTAAGCACGTAATATCTTGTTGGAAAGGTATTTTAGAGAACTATGCATTATGCGATCAAAATCTGACCCCGTTTACGTTTTTATTGTGGCACGCAAAAATAACTCTGTTTAGGGCCCCAAAATAGCCTTGGAAGTACAAAAATATGTGTTGACATGAATACATACAAAATAATCTTGTTGGATTAGGTGGGAGGCCACCAGTACCCACCTAGAAGATGTGTAGGGATTCAAACAACCCTGGAAGGTTAGAACCCACAATTACAAAGAAGTACAGAAGGACGTGTTGAACTAAAAAATGACAAAAGGAGCCAGTTGGAACAGGTGGGTGGCCACCAATATCCACCTGGATCATTTACCAACTTCAATGTTGCATCTATCTCTGGATTCTCATGTTCAAATGCAAAGGTTATCACAAAATTCTATTGCAAATCTTCCCAATTTATAGTTCCTCTACGCAGTTCCAATTATGTATACCAATTTCTTGGGATGCCTTCTAATGTATGAATAAAGTGATGTGGCCATTCCTCTAGTGGTACCAGTCTCCACTAGGTTATACATATGTCTCTGTGTTCTATGGGTTTTCCTAATCCATAATATTTCTCAATTTATTTCTTCTCTTGTTCTGCATCAAATATGATGCGCAATAATATTTTGCATTGATAACAGTTCTGGATCTTCTCTTTATGAGTACCCCACCAACATGTAGGTGTTTCTTTCAATGCAATGTATAAAACTGGTAACCTATGACTTTCCAAAAATTCTAACTCAAACTTTGTTAAAAATTCTTCTAAATCATTTTGACCATAAAAACTTGGAGGTTCTCTTACCTCTGTGCCAACCCATCTTAGTGTGTGTGTCATTCTTTCACATCTTCTGGTAGATATCTCATGTAAGTGTTGTTTCCAATTCTCCAGTCCTGTGTTAGAATATGAAGCACAAGAACTAATGCTTCTCCAACTAAGCATTCCATCTGTTGTCGGGTTAATATAATCGCCCTCACGCATGGTAATTTTATACAACTAGTTTATCTCTTCTATAATGAACATCTATGTCACGGGTTCAACTTATTTTCCACCCTTTGAAGGATCTAATGGTCTTATGACACTGTATTCTCCTGATTCAAAAATCATTTTCCTGGTCTTCAAGTTGATGATAGCCTGATTTTGAAATGCCCAATCCAGTACCAACAATGTTGGATAAGGTGTAGTGTTATCCATTATAACAATTACCTCAAAGTCTTCCATAGTGCGCACAACATCTAAATCCACAGACATGCCTTTAAATATACCAATTGGTATCACTCTATGTTGATTTTCCAATTTTAGTTTAATAGGTGAATATCCCAATGTAGGTTCCTCCATATATTCCCATGTTTTCTTAGGAAGAACATTTACCTCAGATCCCAAATATAATATGATATCACCCATGTTAAAGTCTGCAAAATTTTCATTCAGCCTGAACTTCATATTTGTTCTTATCTTCTTACAAACCTGATTGACTGTCTTTTGCTCTAGTTTTATCTCTTCCCCAAAATTGGATTTTTTTAAGAGACTTTGTAATACTTGTAGAGATGTTTTATCATTCAACAACTTCAAGGAAGAACCCAAAAAATTTCTTATATTACTTACTTGTTCTGAAGGCTGATCTATGTTGGTCTGATCAAATAGATGAGGCATATCATATATTGTTACATCATCTCCTATCTTTGTACCTAAAGTAGAAGCAATATTCTCCTTCAAAATTTCTTGTCTAGCTTGCTTGAATATCTCCTTTTCTTTGTGTGCATCAAAATGTTTTCCAAGTGTTGTATTCTTTATGGCCCATTGGTGTTGGTACTGATTCTACTTTGTTGCATCTACTCCTGTCTTGGTTCAACCTTGAGTAACTATATTGATCTTCTTCCCATCATATTCTCTAGTTTCTGCAACAATCCATTGAACATTATGATTGTTTTGATTCCCTTTTTTCATGTATCCTTGTCAGAAGTGTAGGAGAGTCTTATGTATCATGATATCTTTCATGATAGTACATGCATTTCTCTGGAGGTAGTGTACAATCCCTTTCATAGTGTCTAGGTTGTTTATAATTGTGACAGGTTATTGGGCATCTACCTCTTCCAAATCCTCCTCTTCCACGACCTCCTCCTCTGTAACACACCCGACCTCTCAGTACCCTTTTCAAGGGATGGTGTATTAATTTTTCACTTTCCCTTAACCATCTAAAATCCTCTTCCTGAGGTCTACATCATCTTCTACTCATCAAGATCTTTCCATTGACTATTACCATGCTCAAATCTGAACACTAGATTGGGAGTTATGGACTTCCAAAGTTATCGGGTTTTTTCATTGTCAACATCTATCCTATTTACATGTGGAACCTCATCTCTTGTGCCATCTGATGTGTCACCAACATGGAAGCGATGTTGCACTCGCCTCACTTTCTGATGTGAAACATTCTTCCATGTAATCCTACAATTATCAGTGTTCGGGCCTTCCCTAGATTCACTCATATTTTGCCTCCGATAGATATGACATCGAGGACTATTCCCCCTCGATATAGTTCGTTCAACGTTAAAAAGGGTCAGGATGTTTCGTTGCTCCGAAGCAAGGGTATCAAGGAATATTCCTTCCTCTACCTCCAACGCATTTCTCCAATGAACGGTGTAGATGTTCTTATGGTTTTCCCGATCAACGGGTGAGATTTATTCGATGCTCTAAGGTTCTCCTGACCAGCTGAAATACTCTCAACCTATCAACCAATTTATGCTTGGCATATGTCATCCCAAGGACACTCTAGCTTCCTCACTAGCATGATATGTCATTCATGAAATCAACCCTTCATCTCCTAGCTTAGGTTCTCCACTAAATGTTGACAATCCAGATCATTAGTGAAATCCCTCAACCTTTGTAGATCAACGGTCTAGGTTGACTCTAGGGGATTTTTTGTTGGAGTTAATCATTTTCCTGTAGCACAATCACTCTGAATAGCCTCCCCCAAAGGATGATCGAGATCTTCGCTCAGAGCTCTCCCTATTTGAACGGATCAGTGATCACAACTCTCTCTCGGAGTTCCTTTGGTCTTAGTTTTAGGCCACTCCTAGGGAGACACCTGTCAACCCAAAACATGATGGCAAGATGCATGGCACATATCTCATGTTACCATTATCTCTTTACTATGCCACAAGACCACTACATGTGGCATCATCACTAATCAAAACGTAGACCTCCACATGTACTTGACATGATATCCACGTCCCCACGAATGCACTTGACATGTCTCTACAGGTGCAAACACCTATCCTCTAGAAATTGGTGGAGTGACGTCATTCACGTCAGCATGACATTGTTTTCCTCTTGGCTTTGTTCCAAAGGGACACCAAAATCTGCAATCAGGATTACATCTAACTGGGTTTGATGGACGATCAGGATTGTTCCTTGGGGTATTTCCTTTGTATTATTTTCCTCCCACTGCGATGGATGATCATGATCACTCTGAATTCTTCCCTGATAGATCGATGACTCTGGTAAATTCAGAGTCTCATCCCAGTATGACTATGGAATACTCTGATGAATCTTCCACAATCAATGGTTGATATCTTTCAACCTTTCGATCCAACGACCAAGGTTAATACAAAGTTTTAAGACCAAATTTACCCAAAGGAGCCATGCTTGACCCACCATTCAATTACTTATTACCATTCATAGGATTACACCAGTCAACCTATAGGCATGTCAGTGCTCCAAGTCAGCATGACACATCATACTAGTGTCCCTCTCCTTCTAATATCACTTAAGTGAGACCAAAAAGATCTACGACAGAGGTTAATGTTGGTTATTCCCTGATTAACGGTCTAGATATTCCCTCAGAGTCCCCTCCTTCGGAGTACAACTCCTCTGGGTCCACAAATTACTCCAAACAATATCCTGCGATGCATGGTCAGTATCCGATCTCGCTCTGGTTCTGATCGATGATCCATATCCTCCTTCGGGGTCCTTTAGCACCCTCACATTCATTTTTTCTGAAACTACGCCCTCCAATTAAGGGTCAAGGTTTATTCACAATCCCAGTTCAATGATTATGATTCATATTATCTCAAAACAATGAGTTTCCACAAGACAATAGTCTGAAACTCGAGATTTAAAACATTTTTTGCCGGTTCTTCCAAGGTTTTCCTTTGGTTAACAACCCACATTCAACATCAAATCTTAGGGACTATACCTAGATCCCTCCTTCGGGTTTTTACCAGACCTTCTTTGTCTCCTCCCCCATTTCATTCCATTCAAGGGGCGTTATTTATTTTCATATGACTCCATATCCCTTTTTCCAATAAACCCAATACAACCGGGTATAGACATGTATACATGCAACTGTACCTATGGTAAAAGAATTCATAGTTTATTTCCTTTAATTTGAGCCAATAAAGGAGGCTCAAGCATTCATGTGTACAAAGAATGTTCAAACCATAAAATTCCTTAATTTCTTAAATACACAAACATGCAAGATAACAATCAGTCTAGTTATCAAACAAGCATGCACATCTCTGAAACATTTAGAGGAAACTCAACCTTAAATAACACTTCAATTACACATGGTAAAGGAATACTTATCTATTACAGGTTGCATCCAACTAACTTACTGTGGGTGTTCTCCTTTCCACCCAACTGTAGGCTCAGAGGCATTCACTCTTAGCACTCTAGTCACCCCTATGCCAAGCCATGATATCACTAGGGAAACTTCTTTGTGTTCCTCAGGACTTCTGCAAATTCTTAAAGATCCTATATCTGCCACAGACTTTGTGAGGCTTATCAGATGCTTCCTTAGCATCAATATCATGGCCTTCATCTCTGAGAAATACTCTCTCTGTCACAGCCTCTGCGAGGTTTATCATATGCTTCATCAGCATCAAGCTCACGACCTTCTTAGCTCAGGTCAATTTTTTGGGTTCTCTTTCAAAAGTCAAGAAAGGTATCAGGGAGGTTACTCTCCTCCACCTCTCTGGTAGTAGAAAAAGTATCCCTTCTTCCCCACTAATATCAGGACCTCTATGGGGTTTATTATATTCCTTCCCACCTGGATTTCCTCTATGCAAGAGAGTCCCTTCACAGCTAAACTATCCATCGACGTCCTCTCCTTCTAATACCGGTTTCTTTCTAGCCAAAACCAAGCCCAGGATCCTCTTTTGCCCCAGTCTAGGATTCATGTCTTCTATGCTTCATTTCATAACTCTTCCACAAGTTCTCTGATCTTTCTCTTGCACGCACTCATGCATTCCTTTCAGTTGTTATAAAAACAAGATCACAAAGCAATAAAATAAAAAACAAATGCGGAAATAAAACATAGAATATACAAAATACAATAGAGACACATATATATGTGGTTCACCCAGTGTGGGCTACGTCCACCAAAGAAATTTCCAAGTCCTTCCTTATTATTATCCAACAAAATGAAGGTATACAACCTACAACACACCCGTTGTAACTTCCTCTTCTTTCCTTCACAGTCTCCTCTCTCAAAATATAATATTTGCAATAATACACAGCCACAATACAATTCAATCATAAAAGAGGGTTTCCTTTTAGGGGAAAAAACCCTAAAATAACTTCTACCGTCAGATATGCGACCTTATAATTAACTTTCCATATTGCTATGAAATTACAATATTACAAGGCAATTTTTCCCAAAATTTCACTTCGGGGTGTTTCCCCTGATTTCGCCACCCCCCTGGCAACAATTGTGGGGGGGAAATCCCCCCCCCCACCAATAGTGAATGGGGTCTAAGCATGACTAAAACAAACCTTTGAATCATGAAGGTAATCAGGCTCCACAACCAATAATCTCCCACTTGGACACTGATCACTACAACTCCACTGTTGTTGTACTTGTTGGACTATACTACACCTTGGACTTGGAAAATTTCTCATCTTCACCTTCATGCTTGAAGGCCAACTAAAAATAATTAGGAACTCAGTTTCTCCATGGTTACTCCCTTTGTTAACATGTTTGCAGGATTTTGGATAGTATGTATATTTTCCAACTTCAAATGTCCATGCTCCAAGATAGATCGTATGAAATGGTACCTGAGATGTATATGCTTAGTCTTTGAATGGAAAGTTGAGTTCTTTGCAAGATGAATGAAACTCTCGCTGTCATAGTACAACCTATTATTCTCCTTCTTCTTTCCCAATTCCTCCATAAACCTCTGTAACCAAATAATTTATTTATTAGCCTCTATAGCAACAACATACTCTGCTTTTGTTGTTGAAAGTGCAACAACCTTTTGTAGTTTCAAAATCCAAATTATTGTTGTTCCACCTACAGTAAAAACATACCCTGTGGTGCTCCTCTTTCTACCTTTATCGCATGCCAGATCTGAATCTACATATCCTTGTAGAACAATGTCTGAACCTCCAAAACATAATGCATGAGTAGCAGTACCTCTCAGATACCTGAGAATCCACTTTACTGTCTCCCAATGTTCTTTATCTGGATTGTTCATATATCTTCTTACAACTCCCACTTCATGTGCAATATCTGGTCTTGTGCAAACCAATGCATACATCAAGCTACCAACTCCTGATGAATAAGGGACCCTGGACATGTATTATATATCCTCCCATGTCTTGGTACATATTTCCTTAGTTAATTTGAAATGGCTGGCCAAAGGTGTACTAACTGGTTTTTGATTTTTCATTCTAAACCTCTCCAAAACCTTCTCTATGTACTCACCTTGAGACAATGTCAATTTGTGATTTTTCCTATGTTAAGCCCTAATATTGGCTCATTACCCCTTAATTGGGGCATATTAGATTAGTAATGCTATTTTATTTATGTCGAATTTAGGCCATTAGTTGTAATTTAGATTAGTAATGTTATTTTATTTATGTCAGCTTTAGGCCATTAGTTGTAATTATACCTCCTAGTCTCCTATATATACCAAGGAGACATTTTCATTTTGAATCATCTTGTACTTGAACATTTAAGTGGGGTAAAAGGAGGTTTCCCCCTCGAAGAGGCTTATGATCTGAAATTATCTCTTTTTCAAGGCGTTGAGTACTTTTCCTGAGGTTTTTATATGCTATATTGATGTTTGGTTCTTAACATATGGTATCAGAGCTCAAGGTYTTGGGGTTTCGCTGCTACATCTGAGACACCGTGGCATTTTCTCTATAAATTGTTTTCTACAATGTTTCATAAGAAACCAATTGGAGGGTATTTAGTAGATAGAACAAGGTACGTTGGGTTCAAGATGCAGCTCCTGAGGCCTTATACTTTCTGAGATATATCCTGTACAAGATAGGGTTTTGGAATCATCCTGAAATGAGTCATTGCAGAATTTTCACAATAAAAAAAATTTCTGTAATGTTTCAGACCCTGAAATCTAGAGGACGTTTACAGAAATTAGTAAGGTAACTGTGGTAAAAATTTTAGCTTCTGGGTCATCTTAAATTTGTAGATACACCTTGTGTAAGATAGGGTATCTGACTAGTCCTATTGACTAGTCTCAAGAAGGTGTTCCAGGTAAAACAAGCATAACTTCTTGCTAGAGTATCCAAAGTGAGTGGGACTGGTTGTATTGGATTTTGGACAATCTGTAGTATTTTGGGTGTGAGTTTCAGAATTTGATATCAATTATTTTGTGCGAGGCATTCTATACAAGTGAGATCTCCTGGAAAGGCCAAAAATCGGAAAGTTGTGAGGAAGTTACCGTAAATTCCACTTGGCACATCCAATTTTGATTAGACCTGTGGCATTGCAGAGAAGAAATATCAGAGAACTACCTAAAAGAAAGTTTCATACCTAGAAGGGCTGAAACTTAGGAGATAGAACAGAATAAATATTGTCTAGCAGAACCGCGTCAAAATCAAGACTCAAAAGTGATATTTGGCCAACATGCCACCCAAAAAGGGACATTCTACACCAAATAAGCCTCCATAAAATCCTAATTGGACTCTTAATGAAGGTGAAGAAATGCGTGGGGACATAAATGATTTACAAAAGAAGATAGTTACAAAAGATGAACTACAAGAGATGATGGAGGGTTTCAAAGGGGAGATCATGGAAGTATTGAAAAATTTTGTAACAGAGAAGACACCCGAAAGTGAAAATGCATCCAATGAAATTCATGATGAGGACACAAGGAAGGTGAATCAAGAATGGAGAAACTCCAACTTTGGTTTCAAGACCAACCACGTTCCTAATATTGATATGAGGAAGTTTGATGGCAAGGATCCAATCACATGGATACTTCAGATGGAGCAATTCTTTGATCTCCATAATGTGCCACATACACAAAAGGTACGAATTGCTTCTTTATATTTAAAACCTAATCAATTTGTATGGTATCGATGGCTTTGTTCTCGCAAATCACTTGTCACTTGGATAGTTTTCATGGAAGAAATGATAGCACACTATG
>JASDQU010587537.1:0-36161 GCA_032191745.1 Picea mariana | reverse complement strand
TTCACAAAGTCTCTTACAGAATCAAATTTTTCCAAACTTCGATCTATGTTAGGAGTTCAAGAAGTTTTCATTAAGGGGGGATAGGCTCTAATGCCTCCTTCCTTCTCCTATTGTGTCACTATTGTAAATCCTTCAATCCTATCCCAAGTTGTTCTTAAGGGGGGATGTTTGGCTATTTAGAAACTCAGGAGTTAGTTAAGATTTACTTGGTCTAATGTGTCGTTAGGTCAAAGTGTGTTTCCTAGTGTGTTTCTTTAGTATGCATTAGTATGCATTTGTAGTTAGGAAATCCGACGGTCATCATATGTTGCCGACATAGAGTGATCCGACGGTTCATACTCTCCTCGATATTAATGACCATTGATCTATGGCTTAACACCCGATTGGTCCATGATATCTATTTAAAGAGAATGGAGGGTCATTTGCCGATGATCGATTGTGAGAAACTCTCTTGTAAAATCTCTCTGTAATCTTATTCTTTTGCGTTAATAAACTGCTCCAAGTGGTCATGTTGGATGAGGCCGTGTATGTTTCCCCATAGGGGTTTTACCACATGAAAACATCGGTGTGTTGATCTTTGATCTAGTTATGTGAGTGGTTACTGAAGGTGTTCATCCTTTGCTGGAATACATGTGTTGTCGAACAAACCTATCCAAAATCACCTTTAACATAATCTAGAAAATTTCTCCTATGGGATGTGGCATGAAATGAAGCCCATGAATCTACTAACCAAGAATCACAAATATCATCTAAAGAAAGAATCAAATAAACTTGTAACACATCACATGTTACATTTGCTTATTGATTTTTCTCTTTTTGTTCATCTTTTTTTTTCTTTGGAGCTCTGTAGTTTTTCCTCATATGTACTTTCTTCCCACAATTCCAACACTCTATCTTCCCCAGTCTAGATTTGGATCTGTCCTTCCTAGAATTACCATGGTTCTCTGAGCCCTTTCCTCTATCCTTTTGTCTTACTCTATTCTCCACAGTCAATGCATTACCTGATGTTTTACCTGTGATTTTCCATCGCATTTCCTTGCTAAGCATAAAACCAACAACATCATCAAATTTTAGAGTTTTTGAACCAGAGATAGAGTTACTTACAACCATGGCCAAGCCATTCCAACTTTCTGGCAATGAGCATAGGATTTGAAGAGCCCTGACCTCATCATCAAAGTCCACTTTTACAGAACTTAGTTGATTAATAACCATATTAAATTCATTTAAATGATCTACAACAAATCCACCTTCTGACATCTTCATATTAAATAATATCTTCATTATAAATACCTTATTAGATGCAGAGGGTTTTTCATACTGTTTATCCAATGTTTTCATTAGCTCCTTTGCTGTATTTTCTTTTGAAATATTGAAAGCCATCAACGCTGCAAGGATAAGTTGTATCATTCATAGCACATGTCTATCAATAACCTCCCATTCTTCATCCTTCATGGCCATCGACTTATTTTCTATTCCTCCCAATGGTAGGAATAGATCCTTGTGATATAAAAATATTTCATCTGCATCTTCCATAATTGGTATTTCTTCCTTTTAAGTTTCTCGACCCTAAACTTTCCATCTTCCACCATTGCTCCCACTTGAACCATGAACCCTCTTTTCCTACGAGTTACCTTTCTCTCTAATACCAATTGTTATAAAAACATGATCACAGAGCAATAAAATAAAAAACAAATTAATGTGGAAATAAAACACAAAAGATACACAATACAATAGAGACACAGATATATGTGGTTCACCCAGTGTGGGCTACATCCACCAGAGAAATTGTCAGGTCCTTCCTTATTATTATCCAGCAAAATGAAGGCATACAACCTACAACACACTTGTTGTAACTTCCTCTTATTTTTCTCACAATCTCCTCTCTCAAAATACAATATTCGTGATAATACACAACCACAATACAATTCTCTAATAAAAGAGGGTTGTCTTCTAGGAAATGTTTTTTAAAATAACTTCTATTGTCGTATCTGCGACCTTATAATGAATGTTCTAGATTGACTATGAAATTACAATATTTTACAAGGAAATGTTTCCCAAAATTTCGCTTCGGGGGTTCTGCCCCCATTCCCCCTCCAGGGGGGGATACTAAGATTATCATCGCCCCCCCTGGAGAGAGTTGTTTTGGGGGAAGCCACCCCACACTCCTCCGTTAGGGAATGGGGTCCAATCATGACTGAAACAAAACTCTTAATCAGGAAGATAATTAGGCTCCACAACTAACATCAACAATTCTCTTCCTCTGAGACTGAATTCCTCCTCTGGTTCTCTTCTATAACTAGAACAATTTAATATTTCAATTCTTCTTTCGAACTGGAGAGCCTCATGTTCTCTTCTTATTTATGAATGGTCCTCCAACCCATTCATCTGTCTCTTCTTATTTCTCGGGTATTTTTGTCTCCCCCCTAGGAAGGTTCTGGACCTATCCTATTCCTTCTGCCAGAAGGAACTCGGGTCAATCTCAAGGATGATTTTAAGCATGAAAATTTATTTTAAAATGTAGAAACCTTGGTGAATATTACAAATCATTCATATGCAAACTATAAATGATTGGCGATACTTTTGTAAAAATATTCAAATTTCTAAGGATTCTATATAGTTTTTATAAAATTTTGGCGATTTTTAAGGTAAAATAATTTTATCCTATAGAATTTGGGTGAATCATTTTAAAATAGTGAATCTCGTTTTTGGAAAAAAAATGGAAAATTTTCCCATGAGAGAAATTTAGCCCATAAAATTATCTCTGGGACTCAATCTAGATCTACAGGAAGACTGCACTTTGTCGTACTTCATGATAATAGTTTTTTGTCTTCTCAATTAGGCCCTCCGTGCTTCCATTCAATGGGGTAGTTGATCGTTCAACCACCAATCCTTTGAACCTGAACCAACACCAACTCCACCGCTTCCTAGATGGGTTTTTTCAACATGAGAAGCAACAGATGATCTTGTCGGTGATCCTTAAGATCAGTGTCGGCCATGTTCATAGTTCTAGTGAGCCTCTTCTCTTTTGGCTCAAGTTTCAGAAACTCATGATCCAGAGACATTTGTAGAAGCTTCAGGTCATCCAGATTGGGATACAACAATGAATGAAGAGTATCATTCTTTAATGGAAAATGATACTTGGGATCTTATACCTCTTCCAAAAGGAAGAAAAGTTGTCAGATGTAAATGGGCATATATAACTAAGTATGCATCATATGGATGTGTTGAAAGACACAAGGCTTGGTTAGTTGCCAAAGGATTTTCCCAAGTTGAAGGAATTGACTATAATGAAACCTTTTCCCCTGTAGCCAAAATGAATTCCATTCTCCTTGTTCTTTCCCTTGCTGCCTCACATAAATGGGAGGTCCATCTGATGGATGTTAAATCTTCCTTCAAGAATGGAGATTTGCAAGAATAAATCTACATGGAACAACCTCCTAGCTATGTCCAGAATGACTCTAGCCTTGTTTGTCACCTTACGAAATCTCTTTATGGTCTCAAGCAATCTCCTCGAGATTGTTATTCCAAAATGACCAACTTTCTTATTGCCACTGGATTCTCTAGATGTCATTCTGATCCTAATGTCTATACCATGAAAGTAGAAATACATCGTATAATCCTTGTCCTTTATGTTGATGACCTTTTCCTTATTGGTAGTGACTCAAAACTTTTAAACCATTTGAAAACCATCCTTAAGAATAAATTTGAAATGACAGACTTAGGATTTTTGCACTATTTCTTTGGCCTCCAAGTTTTGCAAACCAATGAAGGAATTTTTCTTTCCCAATATAAGTATGCTTGTGATCTTCTTCGTCGCTTGCACATGGATGATTATAAACCAACCCTTTCTCTCTTCCAGTATGGAGTCAATCTTACTGGCACCTGTACTTCTCCCGAAGTTGATGTCACCATATACCATCAGTTAGATGGTAGCCTCTTATACTTGACTCATACCTGTCTTGATCTTTACTTTGTTGTTGGTCTTGTTTCCCGGTATATGCAAACACCCCATTAAAGCCATTGGAAAGTAGCTAAAAGGATACTTCAATATGTCCATGCTATAGTTTAGTTCGGGATATATTACAGTTCAGGGGGGACTCCTTTATTGGTTGGTTTCACTGAGTCAGATTGGGTTGGCGACTCTGATGATCGGAAGTCTACTGCAGGTTATGTTTTCAGCCTTGGTTCAGGACCTGTCACTTGGGCCTGTAAGAAACAGCAGGCTATTACACTTTCTTTAGTAGAAGCATAGGACCGAGCAATGGTAAATACAGGTCATGAATCCTTGTGGCTTCGAAAGATCCTTTCATTGTTTGGATTCCAGCAGCATCATCTGACCATCCTTTGGTGTGACAATCATAGTGCCATCAAGCTTGCCAAAGACCCAGTTCAACATCAACATAGAAAACACATCGAGATACACATGCACTTCATCAGAAAGCTCATTCATGATCAAGTTATTGAAGTTCTCTTTTTCCCTACAGAAGATCAAGTTGTAGACATTTTCACAAAGTCTCTTACAGAAGCGAAGTTTTCCAAACTTCGATCTATGTTAGGAGTTCAAGAAGTTGTCATTAAGGGGGGATAGGCTCTAATGCCTCCTTCCTTCTCCTATTGTGTCACTATTGTAAATCCTTCAATCCTATCCCAAGTTGTTCTTAAAGGGGATGTTAGGATATTTAGAAACTTAGGAGTTAGTTAAGATCTACTTGGTCTAATGTGTCGTTAGGTAAAAGTGTATTTCCTAGTGTGTTTCTTTAGTATGCATTAGTATGCATTTGTAGTTAGAAAATACGACGGTCGTGATATGTTCCTGACATAGAGTGATCCGACGGTTCATACTCTCCTCGATCTTAATGACCATTGATCTATGGATTAAGACCCAATTGGTCCATGATCTCTATTTAAAGAGCATGGAGGGTCATTTTCTGATGATTGATTGTGAGAAACTCTCTTGTAAAATCTCTTTGTAATCTTTTTCTTTTGCATTAATAAACTGCTCCAAGTGGCTGCGTTGGCCGGGGCCATGGATGTTTCCCCATAGGGGTTTTACCACGTGAAAACATCGATGTGTTGATCTTTGATATTGTTATGTGAGTAGTTACTGAAGGCGTTCGTCCTTTGCTGGAATACATGTGTTTTCGAACAAACCTATCCAAAATCACGTTTAACATAATCTAGAAAATGTCTCCTATTGGATGTGGCATGAAATGAAGCCCATGAATCTACTATCGAAGAATCACAAATATTATCTAAAGAAAGAATCAAATAATCTTGTAACACATCACATGTTACATTTGCTTATTGATTTTTCTCTTGATGTCCATGTATTTGTTTCTTTGGAGCTCTGTAGTTTTTCTTCATATGTCCTTTCTTCCCACAATTCCAACACTCTATCTTCCCTAGTTTGGATTTGGATCTGCCCTTCCTAGAATTACCATGGTTCTCTGATCCCTTTCCTCTATCCTTTTGTCTTACTCTGTTCTCCACAGTCAACGCATTACTTGATGTTTCACCTGTGATTTTCCATCGCATTTCCTCGCTAACCATAACACCAACAACATCATCAAATTTTAGAGTGTTTGAACTAGAGACAAAGTTACTTACAACCATGGCCAAGCCACTCCAGCTTTCTAGCAATGAGCATAGGATTAGAAGAGCCCTGACCTCATCATCAAAGTCCACTTTTACAGAACTTAGTTGATTAATAATTGTATTAAATTCATTTAAATGATCTGCAACAAATCCACCTTCTGACATCTTCATATTAAATAATATCTTCATTATAAATACCTTATTGGATGATGAGGGTTTTCATACAGATTATCTAATGTGTTCATTAGCTCCTCCGTTGTCTTTTCTTTTGAAATATTGAAGGCCATCGACTCTCCAAGGATGAGTTGTATCATTCCTAGCGCCTTTCTGTTGAGAAACTCCCATTCTTCATCCTTCATGGCCATCAACTTATTTTATATTCCTCCCAATGGTAAGAATAGATCCCTCTGATATAAAAATATTCCATCTGCATCTTCCTTAACTGGTAGTTTTTTCTTTTAAGTTTCATGACCCTAAACTTTCCATCTTCCGCCATTGCTCCCACTTGAACCAGGAACCCTATTTTCCTACAAGTTACCTTTCCTTGTAATACCAATTGTTATAAAAACATGATCACAGAGAAATAAAATAAAATAAAAATGTGAAAATAAAACACAAAAGATACACAATACAATAGAGACACAGATATACGTGGTTCACCCAATGTGGGCTACGTCGACTAGATAAATTGTCAGGTCCTTCCTTATTATTATCCATCAAAATGAAGGGATACAACCTACAACACACTCGTTGTAACTTCCTCTTCTTTCTCTCACAGTCTCCTCTCTCAAAATACAATATTCGTGATAATACATAGTTGCAATACAATTCTCTCATAAAAGAGGGTTGTCTTCTAGGGAAATGTTTTTTAAAATAACTTCTATCGTCGTATCTGCGACCTTATAATGAATGTTCTATATTGACTATGAAATTACAATATATTACAAGGAAATTTTTCCCAGAATTTCGCTTCGGGGGTGCTGCCCCCATTCCCCCTCCAGGGGGCAGATACTAAACTTACCATAGCCCCCCCTGGCGACAGTTTTTTTTGGAGAAGCCTCCCCAAACCCCTTTGTTAGGGAATGGGGTCCAAGCACAACTGAAACAAAACTCTTAATCAGGAAGATAATTAGGCTCCACAACTAACATCAACAATTCTCTTCCTTAGAGGCTGAATTCCTCCTTTGGTTCTCTCCTATAACTAGAACAACTTAATATTTCAGTTCTTCTTTTGAACTGGAGAGCCTCATGTTCTCTTCTTATTTATGAATGGTCCTCAAACCCATTCATTTGTCTCTTCTTCTTTCTCGGGTGTTTTTTTTCTCCCCCCAAGGAAGGTTCTGAACCTATCCTATTCCTTCTTCCAGAAGGAACTTGGGTCAATATCAAAGATGATTTTAAGGATGGAAATTTATTTTAAAATGTAGAAAACTTGGCGAATCTTACAAATAATTCATATGCCAACTATAAATGATTGGCGATATTTTTGTAAAAATATTCAAATTTCTAAGGATTTTATATAGTTTTTATAAAATTTTGGCGATTTTTAAGGTAAATTAATTTTATCCTATAGAATTTGGGTGAATCATTTTAAAATAGTGAATCTCGTTTTTGGAAAAACCATGGAAAATTAGCCCATGAGGGAAATTTATCCCCTAAAATCATCTCTGGGACTAAATCTAGATCTGTAGGAAGACTGCACTTTGTCGTACTTCATGATAACAGTTTTTTGTCTTCTCAACTAGGCCTTCCATGCCTCCGTTCAATGGGATAGTTGATTGTTCAACCACCGGTCCTTTGAACCTGAACAAACACCAGCTCCACCGCTTCCTAGATGGGTTTGTTCAACATGAGAAGAAGCTAGTGATCTTGTCGGTGATCCTTCAGATCAGTGTTAGACGTGTTCACAGTTCCAGTGAGCCTCTTCTCTTTTGGCTCAAGTTTCAGAAACTCATGATCCAGATACATTTGTAGAAGCTTTAGGTCATCGATATTGGGATACAACAATGAATGAAGATTATCATTCTTTAATGGAAAATGATACTTGGGATCTTGTACCTCTTCCAAAAGGAAGAAAACTTGTCAAATGTAAATGGGCCTATAGAACTAAGTATGCATCAGATGGATGTGTTGAAAGACACAAGGTTTGGTTAGTTGCCAAAGAATTTTCCCAAGTTGAAGGAATTGACTATAATGAAACCTTTTCCCCTGTGGCCAAAATGAATTCCATCCGCCTTGTTCTTTCCCTTGTTGCCACACATAAATGGGAGGTCCATCAGATGGATGTTAAATCTCCCTTCAGGCACAGAGATTTGCAAGAATAAATCTACATGGAACAACCTCCTAGCTATGTCCATAATGACTATAGCCTTGTTTGTCACCTTAAGAAATCTCTTTATGGTCTCAAGCAAGCTCCTCGAGATTGGTATGCCAAAATGGACAACTTTCTTATTGCCACTGGATTCTCTAAATGCCATTCTGATCCTAATGTCTATACCATGAAAGTAGAAAGCCATCTCATAATCCTTTTCCTTTATGTTGATGACCTTATCCTTATTGGTAGTGACTCAAAACTTTTAAACCATCTGAAAACCATCCTTAAGAAGAAATTTGAAATGACAGACTTAGGATTTTTGCACTATTTCCTTGGCCTCCAAGTTTTGCAAACCAATGAAGGAATTTTTCTTTCCCAGTATAAGTATGCTTGTGACCTTCACCGTCACTTTCACATGGATGATTATAAACTAGCCCCTTCTCCCTTCCAGTCTGGAGTCAATTTTATTGTCACCTGTACTTCTCCCGAAGTTGATTTCACCCTATACCATCAGTTAGTTGGTAGCCTCTTATACTTGACGCATACCTGTCCTAATCGTTCCTTTGTTGTTGGTCTTGTTGCTCGATATATGAAAACACCCCATTAAAGACATTGGAAAGCAGCTAAAAGGATACTTTGATGTGTCTGTGTTATAGTTCAGTTCGAGACACATTAGAGTTCAGGGGGGACTCCTTTATTGGTTGGTTTCACTGATTCAGATTGGGCCGACGACCCTGATGATCGGAAGTCTTCTACAGGTTATGTTTTTAGCCTTGGTTCAGGACCTGTCACTTGGGCTTGTAAGAAACAACAGGCTATTTCACTTTCTTCAGTAGAAGCAGAGTACCGAGCAATGGTAAATGCAAGTCATGAAGCCTTATGGCTTCGACAGATCCTTTCATAGTTTGGATTCCAGCAGCAGCATCTGACCAGCCTTTGGTGTGACAATCAGAGTGCCATCAAGCACACCAAAGACCCAGTTCAACATTAGCGTAGAAAACACATCGAGCTACACATGCCCTTCATCAGAAAGCGCATTCATGATCAAGTTATTGAAGTGCTTTTTTTCCCTATAGAAAATCAAGTTGTAGACATTTTCACAAAGTCTCTTACAGAAGCGAAGTCTTCCAAACTTCAATCTATGTTAGGAGTTCAAGAAGTTGTCATTAATGGGGGATAAGCTTTAATGCCTCCTTCCTTCTCCTATTGTGTCACTATTGTAAATCCTTCAATCCTATCCCAAGTTGTTCTTAAGGGGGGATGTTAGGATATTTAGAAACATAGGAGTTAGTTAATATCTACTTGGTCTAATGTGTCGTTAGGTAAAAGTGTGTTTCCTAGTGTGTTTCTTTAGTATGCATTAGTATGCATTTGTAGTTAGGAAATCCGACGGTCCTGATATGTTCCCGACATAGAGTGATCTGATGGTTCATACTCTCCTCAATCTTAATGACCATTGATCTGTGGCTTAACACCCGATTGGACCATGATCTCTATTTAAAGAGCGTGTAGGGTCATTTGCCAATGATTGATTGTGAGAAACTCTCTTGTAAAATGTCCCTGTAATATTTTTCTTTTGCATTAATAAACTTCTCCAAGTGGTCGTATTGGCTGCGGCCATGGATATTTCCCCATAGGGGTTTTACCACGTGAAAACATCGGTGTGTTGATCTTTGATCTGGTTATGTGAGTGGTTACTGGAGGTGTTCTTCCTTTTCTGGAATACATATCTTGTCGAACAAACCTATCCAAAATCACCTTTAACATAATCTAGAAAATGTCTCTTATGGGATGTGGCATGAAATGAAGCCCGTGAATATACTACCCAAGAATCACTAATATTATCTACAAAAAGAATCAAATAATCTTGTAACACATCACATGTTACATTTGCTTATTGATTTTTCTCTTGTTGTCCATCTCTTTGTTTCTTTGGAGCTCTACAATTTTTCTTCATATGTCCTTTCTTTCCACAATTCCAACACTCTATCTTCCACAGTCTAGATTTGGATCTTCCCTTCCTATAATTACCATGGTTCTCTGAGCCCTTTTCTCTATCCTTGTGTCTTACTCTGTTCTCCACAGTCAATGCATTACCTGATGTTTCACCTATGCTTTTCTGTCACATTTCCTCGCTAAGCATAACACCAACAACATCATCAAATGTTAGAGTGTTTGAACCAGAGACAGAGTTACCTACAACCATGGCCAAGCCATTCCATCTTTCTAGCAATAAGCATAGGATTTGAAGAGCCCTGACCTCATCATCAAAGTCCTAACTTATTAAATTCATTTAAATGATCTGCAACAAATCCACCTTCTGACATCTTCATACTATATAATATCTTTATTAGAAATACCTTATTGGATGCCGAGGGTTTTTCATATAGTTTATCCAATGTGTCCATTAGCTCCTTCATTGTATTTTCTTTTGAAATATTGAAAGCCATCGACGCTGCAAGGATCAGTTGTATCATTCCTAGCGCCTTTCTGTTGAGAAACTCCCATTCTTCATCCTTCATGGCCATCAACTTATTTTGTATTCCTCCCAATGGTAGGAATAGATCCTTCTGATATAAAAATCTTCCTTCTGCATCTTCCATAACTGGTAGTTTTTTATTTTAAGTTTCTCAACCCTAAACTTTCCATCTTCCACCATTACTCCCACTTGAACCAGGAACCCTCTTTTCCTACGAGTTACCTTTCTCTCTAATACCAATTGTTATAAAAACATGATCACATAGAAATAAAATAAAAAACAAATGTGGAAATAAAACACAAAAGATACACAATACAATAGAGACACAAATATACGTGGTTCACCGAGTGTGGGATACGTCCACCAGAGAAATTGTCAGTTCCTTCCTTGTTATTATCCAGCAAAATGAAGGGATACAACCTACAACACAGTCATTGTAACTTTTGTTTATTTCTCTCACAATCTTCTCTCTCAAAATACAATATTCGTGATAATACACAACCGCAATACAATTCTCTAATAAAAGAGGGTTGTCTCATAGGGAAATGTTTTTTAAAATAACTTCTATCATTACATCTGCGACCTTATAATGAATGTTCTAGATTTACTATGAAATTACAATATTTTACAAGGAAATTTTTCCCAAAATTTTGCTTCGGGGATGCTGCCCCCATTCCCCCTCTAGGGGGGGATACTAAAATTATCATCGCCCCCCCTTTTGACATTTTTTTGGGGGGAATCCCCCCCACACCCCTCCGTTAGGGAATGGGTTCGAAGCACGACTGAAACAAAACTCTTAATCAGGAAGATAATTAGGCTCCACAACTAACATCAACAATTCTCTTCCTCAGAGACTGAATTCCTCCTCTGGTTCTCTCCTATAACTAGAACAACTTAATCTTTCAGTTCTTCTTTTGAACTGGAGAGCCTCGTGTTCTTTGCTTATTTATGAATGGTCCTCAAACCCATTTGTCTATCTCTTCTTCTTTCTCGGGTGTTTTTTTCTCCCCCCAAGGAAGGTTTTGGACCTATCCTATTCCTTCTGCCAAAAGGAACTCGGGTCAATCTCAAGGATGATTTTAAGGATGGAAATTTATTTTAAAATGTAGAAACCTTGGTGAATCTTACAAATTATTCATATGCCAACTATAAATGATTGGTGATATTTTTGTAAAAATATTCAAATATCTAAGGATTTTATATAGTTTTTATAAAATTTTGGCGTTTTGTATGGTAAAATAATTTTATCCTATAAAATTTGGGTGAATCAATTTAAAATAGTGAATCTTGTTTTTCAAAAAACCATGGAAAATTAGCCCATGAATGAAATTTATCCCCTAAAATCATCTCTGGGACTCAATCTAGATCTACAAGAAGACTGCACTTTGTCGTACTTAATGATAACAATATTTTGTCTTCTCAACTAGGCCCTCCATGCTTCCATTCAATGGGGTAGTTGATGGTTCAACCACCAGTCCTTTGAACCTGAACCAACACCAGCTCCATCGCTTCCTAGATGGGTTTGTTCAACATGAGAAGCAATTGGTGATCTTGTTGGCGATCCTTCAGATCAGTGTCAGACACGTTCACAGTTCCAATGAGCCTCTTCTCTTTTGGCTCAAGTTTCAAAAACTCATGATCCAGATACATTTGTAGAAACTTCAGGTCATCCAGATTGTGATACAACAATGAATGAAGAGTATCTTTCTTTAATGGAAAACGATACTTGGGATCTTGTACCTCCTCCAAAAGGAAGAAAACTTGTCAGATGTAAATGGGCCTATAGAACTAAGTATGCATCAGATGGATGTGTTGAAAGACACAAGGCTTGGTTAGTTGCCAAAGGATTTTCCCAAGTTGAAGGAGTTGACTATAATGAAACTTTTTCCCCTGTAGCCAAAATGAATTCCATCTGCCTTGTTCTTTCCCTTGCTACCTCACATAAATGGGAGGTCCATCAGATGGATGTTAAATCTTCTTTCAGAAACGGAGATTTGCAAGAATAAATCTACATGGAACAACCTCCTAGCTATGTCATGAATGAATCTAGCCTTGTTTGGCGCCTTATGAAATCTCTTTATGGTCTCAAGAAATCTCCCTAATATTGACATGACAAAATGGACACCTTTCTTATTTCCACTGGATTCTCTAGATGCCATTCTGATCCTAATGTCTATACCATGAAAGTAGAAATCCATCTCATAATCCTTGTCCTTTATGTTGATGACCTTATCCTTACTGGTAGTGACTCAAAAATTTTAAACCATGTAAAAACCATCCTTAATAAGAAATTCAAATTGACAGACTTAGGATTTTTGCACTATTTCCTTGGCCTCCAAGTTTTGCAAACCAATGAAGGAATTTTTCTTTCCCAGTCTAATTATGCTTGTGACCTTCTTCATCGCTTTCACATGGATGATTATAAACCAACCCCTTCTCCCTTCCAATCTGGAGTCAAGCTTACTGCCACCTGTACTTCTCCCGAAGTTGATGTCACCCTATAATGTCAGTTAGTTGGTAGCCTCTTATACTTGACTCATACATGTCCTGATCTTTCCTTTGTTGTTGGTCTTGTTGCTCGGTATATTCAAACACCCCATTAAAGCCATTGGAAAGAAACTAAAAGGATACTTCGATATGTTTGTGCTATAGTTAAGTTCGGGATACATTACAGTTCAGGGGGGACTCCTTTATTGGTTGGTTTCACTGATTCAGATTGGGTCAGCGACCCTGATGATCGGAAGTCTACTGCAGGTTATGTTTCCAGCCTTGGTTTAGGACCTGTCACTTGGGCCTGTAAGAAACAACAGGCTATTGCACTTTCTTCAATAGAGGCAGAGTACCAAACAATGGTAAATGCAAGTCAGGAAGCCTTATGGCTTCAACAGATCCTTTCAGAGTTTGGATTCTAGCAGCAACATCCGACCATCCTTTGGTGTGACAATCAGAGTGCCATCAAGCTCACCAAAGACCCAGTTCAACATCAACATAGCAAACACATTGAGCTACACATGCACTTCATTAGAAAGATCATTCATGATCAAGTTATTGAAGTGCTCTTTTTCCCTACAGAAGATCAAGTTGCAGACATTTTCACAAAGTCTCTTACAGAAGCGAAGTTTTCCAAACTTCAATCTATGTTAGGAGTTCAAGAAGTTGTCATTAAGGGGGGATAGGCTCTAATGCCTCCTTCCTTCTCCTATTGTGTCACTATTGTAAATCCTTCAATCCTATCCCAAGTTTTTCTTAAGGGTGAATGTTAGGATATTTAGAAACTTAGGAGCTAGTTAAGATCTACTTGGTCTAATGTGTCATTAGGTAAAAGTGTGTTTCCTAGTGTGTTTCTTTAGTATGCATTAGTATGCATTTGTAGTTAGGAAATCCGACGGTCATGATATGTTCCCAACATAGAGTGATCCAATGGTTCATACTCTCCTCGATCTTAATGACCATTGAGTTGTGTCTTAACACCTGATTGGTCCATGATCTCTATTTAAATAGCATGGAGGGTCATTTGTCGATGATCGATTATGAGAAACTCTCTTGTAAAATCTCTTTGTAATATTTTTCTTTTTCATTAATAAACTTCTCTAAGTGGTCGTGTTGGCTAGGGTCATGGATGTTTCCGCATAGGGGCTTTACCACATGAAAACATCGGTGTGTTGATCTTTGATCTGGTTATGTGAGTGGTTACTGAAGGTGTTCGTCCTTTGTTGGAATAAATGTTTTGTTGAACAAACCTATCCAAAATAACCTTTAACATAATCTAGAAAATGTCTCCTACGGGATGTGGCATGAAATGAAGTCCATGAATCTACTACCCAATAATCACAAATATTATCTACAAAAAAAATCAAATAATCTTGTAACACATCACATATTACATTTTCTTATTATATTTTCTCTTGTTTTCGATCTCTTTATTTCTTTGGAGCTCTGCAGTTTTTCTTCATATGTCCTTTCTTCCCACAATTCCAACACTCTATCTTCCCCAGTCTGGATTTGGATTTTCCCTTCCTAGAATTACCATGGTTCTCTGAGCCCTTTCATCTATCCTTTTGTCTTACTCTGTTCTCCACAATCAACGCATTACCTGATGTTTCACCTGTGCTTTTCCGTCGCATTTCCTCGCTAAGCATAACACCAACAACAACATCAAATTTTAGAGTGTTTGAACCAGAGACAGAGTTACTTACAACCATGGCCAAGCCATTCCGACTTTTTGGCTATGATCATAGGATTATAAGAGCCCTGAACTCATCATCAAAGTCCACTTTTACAGAACTTAGTTCATTAATAACCGTATTAAATTCATTTAAATGATCTACAACAAATCCACCTTCTAACATATTCATATTAAATAATATCTTCATTAGAAATACCTTATTGGATGCCAAGGGTTTTTCATAGAGTTTATCCAATGTGTTCATTAGCTCCTTCATTGTCTTTTCTTTTGAAATATTGAAAGCCATCGACGCTACAAGGATCAATTGTATCATTCCTAGCGCCTTTCTGTCGAGAGCCTCAGTCTAAGTCTGGAACTTCTATTGCCTCAATGGATATTTAATATGTGGAAATAATGAATTAATGAATAGGTGCCTATGCTGCATATATGTGATGGGGTATTTCAACTTACCTTTCAATCGCTTGAACTTCTATTCAATTTCCCAAACCAAATCTCATGGTTTCTGTTTGATTTCTATTATCTCATTCATATATTGATCCTATAAACTTGGTCACTAAAATTCATTGATTATTGCCTTATTTACATTTATGATGATTGTAGGTGCTCCTTGGGGAATGTTTACTCCGAGGCCCATATACCAGTCCAGTGTGTAGTATCTGAATGTGATTGCAAGATGCGTTACTTTTGTATCTTCATCCATGATTTGTTTAGCTACCCAAATATTTTCACAAATAAATAAATGCTTCTCTCAGTCATCTGACCCTTCTCCATGAAACTCTGGTAACTGAATAGTCAGATCTTGTCCCGCCATTGTAAAATTTGTTGTACCACCTCCATGCAGTGTAGATAACTGACTACTGCTAGTTGAATTCATACTTCCACTTGAATTTCCACTGGACTCTCATCCTAGTAAAACCCTTATGCTACTGATTAGTTGTTTTATAAATGATTCTTTCTCTTCAAATGTCATAGTCGCACATGGAGTTGTCGGTTCCACAATAATTCTTATCTAGAATGGAGAGCCTTCTTCTATGTTGGAACCTTGACCTATGGTTTTTATATCATATGTGGCGTGCATGATTTATTCAATATGCCCTGTAGCATGAAGATCCTCTACCTCCTCTTCATCATTGTCCCAAGCCCTCTTGCTAAGATATTGCCCTCTTTTTCCTATTGATCCTATATTGGTAGGGTCTTCCACTATGCATCGTTCCAACTCTCTCCATTATTTCCTTTATCTGATCTTCATCCATCATAATTGGGTCCATTGCTTCCTTATTCCGACCTCTATCCAGGTCCTTCTCCATATCTCAAATCGTCCTTAGTTCTTCCCCCAGTCTCCCCATGCGAACAGAGTGATTTAGCTATCTCACTCCATTGTCATCACTCCTTTATCATGCATTAAAATATTGATCGATGTGTACGGTGATCTAATATAACTTCCTCTTGGCCCCTTCAGAAACTCCTGTTATGCATCATTATAAGACTTTGCAGTATTGACTACAAACTTGGTAATAAATCCCGCAATAATATTATCTAACCAAAAATCCACTGTGCACATGAATTTATTATTGACTTTATATATCCACGCAATATTCTCACTAGTCCATTCTAATGGTCTTATCTCATTAGTAGGGTGTGTATCCTTCAACCTCTATATCCATTCCTACAGCAGTTCTAGAAAATAACAGAAAAAAAGCCTCATGCAGATCAGTAAAAACATGCCTTTCCAAATACTGGCGCAGAGTATACTTAGGGTTTATATTGTCCTTCTACACAAAATCGATCTATTTTGTCGCTAACCATATTTCAATCTCCTTCTTAGTTGGATTCCATGGCCTGAATTTCCCCTTCTACTACTGCATTCTCTTAATCATCCTTCTCAACAAGTCCCTTCCAATCTAATCTTCTGGGTTCCAACCGACATTGGAACCATTTTTGGATGTTTGGGTTGACCCGGGTTCTACTTTAGGTTTCCAACAAAACCCTACAAACTATCGACCCTTCTAGAAGCCAGAAGGAAACAATGCAAATAGAATGCACAATGAAGTCTCAATTGAGATGGATTTATCGGTGACTGCAGGACCCAGGTTTCTGCAATCATGTAGCAGAGGTTGTTGTGGGGATGCCAAACATTCTTTCTACCTCAACATTCATTAGATATAATATTCTAACATGTCAACACATGCAGATCTACCATACTATAATCATATTCATTCATTAAGCTTCATTTTGTAGTAAATATTCTAGTGCATACTGTATTTTACTGCTACAAATTCCTCCATTCAACATAAATAACAATAAATAAATAAAAAATTCCACACAAAGACATGAGTTTTACTGTGGTTCACCCCCTCTGGGTTACGTCCACAGAGATCTGGCATTCTTCACTCTTTTATTATTCTTCATCAAACATCATAGTGTTGCATGCATTACATCATAATACAAATGGAGATAGTGAGGTTGACAATATTGCACCAAGCTCCATAGCTTGCGACCTTACCCTCAGTTACAATGCATATCTCTCAAAAACTGACTCATCTCCAAAACTAGCTCCACAATTAGATAGTTCAAGCAATAACTCTTCCTTGCATTCCTAGATCTCCTCAGATCTCATAATACATATTTATACTACAAAAATGGGTTAAAACTCATTACAACAATGACCAAAACCCTATCTCACTAACCCCAGGTGAGTTAGGTTTGTCCACTTTCTAACTCCCTGTGCGTAGTTGATCTACATCCTTCTTCCTTTAACTTTCCTTCTTCCTTGTCACTGTTTTTCCTTCTATTCTGGTGCATGCTCCTATTCTAGTCCATCTTTTAACTGCTTTCATTAATTGTTGTGTTGTTCCCCAAAATTGCATTCACCAACACTTATATTCAAATCACCTATGTCATGCATGAGGGATAAAGCAAAGGCTATAGTCATAAGGATAGAGGATCGATACCTCTTGGAATATGGAACATACTTAAGAATATATAGAACCACCAAATCTCCACATTTGTTTCCAATATTCGTTCTAGACAAGTTGGTTTTACAGGAAATTGCTTATCAAACCATGGTGCATGGAGTTGGCACAACTCTCTATAGGGACAAGAAGGCTATCTGGCCTCCTCTACCAGTATGGGTCGGTTCATACTCCTCTGAGGATGACCAATAATCCCAATCCGAAGTAGAAATATTGATGTTTTTACACTTCGAAGAGGAAAGATTCTAGAGGCATGATTCTTTGGACATGGTAAAGAAACATTGCATCAACCACAAGCATAGATAGGAATACACGATAGACAATTGGGAAGAGAAGGAAATTCATTGTTGTGCAAAAACTTATTATGATGTCATATTCAATTGAATGGGAAACCTAATGGGTAGGATTTTAGAAGCAGTAGTAGCAATAGCCATGACCATAGCCACAACCTCTAAATCAACAGAAGCAATGGCAACAAAAGAAGAGAGAAAAAGAAAAGAAGTCGGATTTGCTTAAGTAGAAGAAAACAAGAGAAGAAAATAAGAGGAGGATGAGCAAAGAAAACAAAAGCAATTCGAAGATGCAACTGCATACAAGTTATTTACTAAATAGAAAAGAAAAAAGGAAAAGGTACAAAATAAAAAGGAGGATGCAGATGAGCAGAAGGAAAAAGAAAAAGAAGTTGAAACTAAGGAGACAATGGAGGAAAAAATAGTGGAAGAAGCTAAAGTAGTAGCAAAAGCAGCCACAGAGAAGAGGGCAGTCAAGGAAGAAAAAGCAAAGGTGGAAGAATAAGAACAAATGAAGAGAGATGAATAAGTGAAAAACAACAATGCTTCCCCCATTGACATAAATATCCCATGGTCATCAATTGAATCCCCACTCATCGATGAACACTTCCCACTAGGAGAAATTGGAATGGGACTCTTCACGCCCTCCAAATCTCGCAAGGTTACCAATATAAAGACCTTTTGGTTTGACAAGGCCTCTCGTAGAATTGTACAACAACAAACCAAGAATATCCTAGTCACTGGGAAAGCTCCCCTATTGGTGGTTATAGAAATCATTGTGACAGAAGATTAAGGAAGGAMCCAATATCAATTGCATCAACTAGCATTTCCTTCATGATGGAATCAAAGCAAAACCTGAAAGACTTGGTCCACGAAAAACCTAGAAAAAGATGACTGGATGAGATAGTTGGAAGAAGAAATCAGACATGACAAAAGAGATAAGGAGAGACTTAATGAATTCGGAATATGCACCAAAAGAGTTCGAAAATAACTCCATGACATGGAAACCAACATGTATGAAAACCTCCAAGTCTTCCAACAATTGGTGGCACAGATCATGGAATAGCCCAACTTAGTACAATCCAAGAACATAGAATTCACCACTATTAAAACATGTTTGAATGATATTCAATTATGGATTGTTGAGAAACCATATGCCCCTGTCGGGTTTCCTCGCATATGAGAGTGGGAAAGTAAATTTGACTATTCCACCCTTGATAATTACCAATAAGTCAGGAAGAAGGCAAAAATGGATATAAATAATTCTCTGGAAATATGTGCATAGCTTCACAAGGCAGCGCATATCTTAACACATAAAGGGAGCTTGCCTCTTATCAAAGCACTCTAGAAGAAAACATTTGTTGAGCAGAGTTATGAAGAGATCTAGCTAAATATAAAGTAGAGGCAAATAGATGTCCGAGTTGTGACCAGAGTAACAATGGATGTGATGGAGGAGCATATCATCAACAAGCCAAAACACAAAATATCATTCAAGCTTTCATGGTCAACTTGACGAGAGATATGAAAACTCTCTCACAAAATTTACTATCCCATGAAGTAACCTTGGAGATTATTCTATTTTGTAGAGTCTCCTCCATTGCAGAACATCATGAATTTTGGGAAGCTTACTTTAGAGATAAGGACAACTAAAGGAGGACAACCAATTTGAACTTTTTTACAACTACCTCCTATTTTTCCTTTTTTCCAACTATAATCAATTTTTTCTCATTGTAACATAGGTCGAAAAATAGTTGAGAAGGTAGTATGAAAATACTTGCAACTACCTTTTGTAGAATTAAAGAAAACCCCATAAGAAGTTATTGAAAATACTATAAGTAAAGGAAGAGACCTGTTTTGAAAGGGATCTTCAACCATTGTAAATTTGGGAACTATTTTTTGAAGTAATATTGAGAAGCCCTCGAGGGTTATTTTTCTAGAGGGAAATACGATTATTGATAGCTAGTTTTTTGTGAACTATTTCAAGTGAGTTGTTATGTTGTTTGCATGTGCTATAAGAATGTTGTTTTGTTTACAGAATTTTCTTGTACAAAAATGTTTTTCCTTGCAGTTTGATTTTTCTTCTCTTATTAATTATCTTGAGATAATGAGTAGTTTATGCATGCGATTTCATAGCTTAGACTAATCTGTATGTGTCTTTGTATGCATGTGATATTCAACTTTGTTGCTTCTTAACAACTATCTGGAAGGAGTCCCAATAGGGATTAGTGGCATTCTTGACTGCTCATTATTTATTGTAGTTTCTCCTATCTAGGATAAGGTAGATTAGAATTTATTTCTGCATGTAGTTAGTTTTCATCTGCATTCTCCTTTTCATTCATATCCTTTGTATTCATAACCATTCATTCATCCCCCAACCGAGTAATGGAAGCCAGAATAGAATCTGGATGGGTCTCCTAACCCAAACGGTGCATAGTCTAATTGGGATAGTGTATTGAGAAGTACCCCTATCTATTGAAGGGCATTTTTCCTGCATCAACACACTGAGAGGGATCCATTTTTTTTTTGTTGGCTATACTATCCCTGACCTACGGGACTGGCCTGTGGTTGAGATGCCATGACCCAGGGGCATATAAGCCATCAAAAACACTCGAGTATCACACCCGACCTGGACGGCACCAGCACTTACCATGGCTGGATTTTGAGGTGTCCCTAGGGGTTTCAAATCGATGAATTTCACTTATGAAGTGCCTTAACAACGCACTCCATCACCGAATTCTATAGACCTTAGGGACAAGAGGGATCCAATTTCTTAAGATGTAATTTTTTTATTATTATTTCAATCCATGTCAATTTTTACATGGTGTGTGTAATTGTTTTCATTTAATTAAGCCGAATTTATTATTATTATTATTGAATCGATATTTTTAAATGTAGTGCTATCTAACATAACTATAACACCTCATAACATTAATGCCTCAACTTCTCCACCATATTGAGTTTTAGAGCACCTCTCTACTCTCAGTACAATAATGTTATATATAATACTTATTATATTGTGATTTAGTAAACCTTATAGTAACAATATCATTCAATCAATATGTATAAAAGAACTAAGCTAAACAAGAAAGAGTCAACAATCACGTGTGAGAAAATTCCGTGTATGCTATGGCATGATAGAGAAAAAGGCATGGGTTCCTTAGGAAAGATTTATGTCCTCGAACAAGGTTGCAGTAGCTTCATCATTTTTCACAGAGAAACCTCACGTTCCATTGGTTGGACTATATACTAGGCACATACCTATGAAGGAGGTTTTTTCGCGAGAATTTTGTGTGCTATCTCCTTCAGCCTAACCTCTAAATAGTGCACCAATGGATTTTGAATACAAATGTGCCCACCCACTTTTGAATTGGAGTGAGAGACATGGAGAGTAGTTGGTGGAAAGTAGGTTCATGGGAATTTTTGGATTTGTGTATAACGTCAAATGACTTTTCATTAAAACGAAATGCCTCTCAACATTCTAGTTAATGAACCATTAAATGTTAGAATAATGCAAATTTTCTTTTGACATTTAAGGTAATGAACAAACAACTATTGGATTGAAATGAAATGTCTCTCGGCATTTAGTTTAAGGAGCCAATGGAACACAAGATCGAATGAACCAATCATATGGAAGGTTTAAGTGCAGAATTGAATGAATCAATCAAATACATGATTCAAATGAAATTCCTCTCAACATTTGGGTTAATAAAACAATTAAAAGCAAAATTGAAACGAAATGCCTCTCAACATTTGGGTTATTAAACCAATTCAACACATAATTAAAATGAAACGCCTCTCGAAATTTAGGTAAAAGAATCAATCAAGCGGTGGTTTGAATGAAATAATCAAACATGAAGTTGGAATAAAATGCCTCTTGGTATCTGGGATAATAAATTGATTCAACATAAAATTAAAACGTAATGCACCTTGGCATTCAAGTTAAAGAATCAATCAAATGGTTTTTTTTTAAACAATAATGGTTATTTTGTATTAAAAAAAGAGCCTGCAACAAAAGTTGAACCAATAGAGGGATACATAGAGTTCAAAATGGAAGGCCACCAGACTAAAAAGAGAGATTTTTTTTTATCTGGCAAGTCAAAATTTGATAAGTCTTGAGCATATAATAGTTTATTCCTATTCCATGTATATATTTTTATTTTACTTTACAAAGCATAAAAACCTAACTGAAGGTAGTTTTAAAATGGTGTCCATTATCCATACTTGTTCAATTTCCATTGGTTGCTCATTGCAGGGTTGAGCTTCTTGATCCACTTCCTATGCCATGGACCCTCAAGAAGATGGGCACTGAATATTTTCCTAATTCTGCACCAAATTTTGACAAAAATATTGATTCTCCCACCTGAGAGAGAAACTTCGATTGTCATGTTTGTTCACTTCTCTGAGAATTATGGATGTTTCCTTATCATGCTTCAATTTCCACTCCTCTATTTTGGATTTGAGCGAGGAAATATTGCTTCTCTGAATGTCCAATTCACCCCTCTATGGCCCAACATCTGATTTAATTTCCCTGACCTCACAGGCTGAGCAGTGGCATGAATTTGAACCGTGTCTCCACATAACACTCTCGAACATTCTGCATGTAAAAGAAACTCTAAAACCTTCAAACAAATGAATGAAAATTAGAACCCAGTTGCAGAGGAAAAAATGATTGATTTGAAAGAGAAATGAGGTCTGATGTCCACCCTTGCACTGACAAAAATGATGGGGTGGAGAGGTTCATGTATTTTCCAGGGAATCCACATAGTTGATCTACATGGGAGATGGAATGAATGATGGAATATGTAGCTCCCACATTCCTTAGTCATAAATTCCCAAAGCGTCGTTAAAGAGAGAATATATGGGGGGTAGGACATGTGTTGGGTAGTATGATTATTTGTAATGTGACAACTGTGTGGTGTCATGAGTTCATTCAATGATGTTTGAGTCCTATTCGCGATGTGGGCAGTCAGAACACCACCTTTTTCTTTGAGCCTGATGTTCCAAATTTTTGCAAGAACCATAAGAATAAAATTATGGAATAAGGTAGGTTGAGAGAATGACATTTATTTTTATTTTCCCTTGCTCTATGGATCATGCCTCCTTTGCAAGTGAATCTGCCTTGGTGTTTAGGTGCTGGAGGACATGATAATATTTGATAAATTTAAATTTCCCTAGTTCTTTTGTAATTTTTTGATAATTCCTCAACACACTCAGATGCTCACATTTATGCAGGGATTAGAGACCATTAATGACCAATTCTGACTCCCTGCAACAACAAGATCCTTGCTATGTTCTTCCCCTATAAGTTTTATTCCCATATAGAATGCCAACGCCTCAACTTGATTATTGGAAGAATAACCTAGGAACCAAGTGAAGGAAAGAATACTTGATCCCTCTGAGTGACATATAACAAAGTTCCTTTTATCAATATGATATGGCCTAGATGGTTAACACTCATACTACATTTACTAAGAATTACAAAACAGATTTGCATGCTCATATATATATATATATATATATATATAGTTAGGATTCAACTTGCTCCATTACCATATTTAAAAATTCCATAACCAGAAGAAAAAAAAAATGTCTCTTAATTAAAATGTGTTATCCAATTACTTATGAAAAAGATTAAATATATACATTCCATATTTACAAAAATAATTAGGATTGGATTATATTAATTTGGATAGAGATACAAAATGAGAGTAAAAATATCATATAAAGTGTGCCTTCACTAAAATATACTTTGTCAGTCCTCTCCTTTATAAAAACAATACTTATTAATAGAGTAAATTTACAAGGATTATCGTAGATTTTGATTTTGTTGGACAGACAATTTTGGGAAAAATCCTAAGTATAGAAAGAGTGAGCAGTAGAAAAAGGAATATTGGGGAGTGCGCATCTGAGGTGCATCCAGGAGGACAATGAGTAGCAGAGGCGCATCCAGAAGTACAACACGTAGTAAGAGAAGAATAAAGAAGAAAAATGGAATAAAGTAGGATAAGAAAGAGGGTGAAAAGGAAGGATGACAACTCGATAGGCTAAATATAGAAGGATGTGAAAAGCAGTAAGAGCAAGAAGTCATAGTGTAAAAGCAGCATGCAGACGGAAAATCAAAAGAAAGCAACTGAACAACCAGTTAACTGGAGTTTTCATGCAATGTAATAGGGTTTTGGGGGGAACCAAGAAGGGTTTTAAGCCCTAGATTTGACGTATAAATATGTAACAGGTTGGGAGAATAGGGGTTCCTTGTTGTTATGGGTTCCTCTTGACATATAGTTGGTTCTCTAGTTGTTGTTCCTTTGTGTGGTTATTCTCAGGAAGTATTGTGGAGTCTTTTCCAAACTGACGAGAACGCTTGCCAGTAAGAAGGTTGATAGGATAGGATGAGAAGGGAGAGAATCAATGTATGAATGTGAGGGATGGTGCAGAGAGAGAGAGAGAGAGAGAGAGAGAGAGAGAGAGAGAGAGAGAGAGACTTGCACTGTGGAGTAGCTAGGCTAGTAGAAGAGAAAGATAATATGATATATCTTTGCAAGCGTAGTGTGCAAGCCTAAAGCACTTAACAAAAGAATAATAAATAATCCAGTCATTGTGGACATAACCCAGAGTTGGGTGAACCATGTTAAATCTTGTGTCGTATGTCTTTTACATGATTTCTTATGAATTATGTCNATAGGATAGGATGAGAAGGGAGAGAATCAATGTATGAATGTGAGGGATGGTGCAGAGAGAGAGAGAGAGAGAGAGAGAGAGAGAGAGAGAGAGAGAGAGACTTGCACTGTGGAGTAGCTAGGCTAGTAGAAGAGAAAGATAATATGATATATCTTTGCAAGCGTAGTGTGCAAGCCTAAAGCACTTAACAAAAGCATAATAAATAATCCAGTCATTGTGGACATAACCCAGAGTTGGGTGAACCATGTTAAATCTTGTGTCGTATGTCTTTTACATGATTTCTTATGAATTATGTCTAGATACATGGTAGATTAGATTGGTATTAGGTTTAATCATTGCGTAATAATCATGACTATTACAACAATGAGTTTATGCAATAATCTAGAATATAATGATAGTATGAATCTAACTGACTAAGTAGTTAATATAGAAAAGGAAATAATTACGCACACATAAGTAATAAGAAAGAACGAAAAAAATGGTCACCTCTCATTCCCTCACTACTACAGAAACTTGGTTCTAGCAGCCCCAATAGATACCTTGAGCGAGAATTCATTTTCACAAGAGGGTGATTCCAAAAGGGCCAGTGTTTGGTGGTTTTTGTTGGTCAAAGACAACTCAAACCCAGGATCTTACAAACCACGCACAACGCCAACATATGGTTCCATTGTCGGGACCTGGAATTTGCGATTGAGGGAATGTTTTGGAGGTTGAATAAGAAGGAGATTTCAGAATGGTTAGAAAGGAAGGAATAAGAGTTGGGTCAGAAGACCCAAAACAATATATGTTTTTCAGCGAGACAATTTGGGCTGCAAAGAATGTACAAGACGAGGATGTGAAGATTGCGCAGTTAACAACAACATTTAGAGGTTGTGTTTTGGTATGGTTCATGAAGCTGCAGAGTACCACACCTACAAGATAGGCTAGAACTTTGGCAGAGATAAGGCAAGTGATGTTGAAGGAATTCAAGAATCCAAAGTCATAGTCGCAGTATATCACATAACTGAAGGAGATTAAATAGGTAGAAACAAAGTCAGTATGGGACTTCAATCAAAGGTTCAAGGATCTAATGGGTAGGCTGACTTTCCATATCCCTGATCAATAGCATCAAGAATGGTTTATTGTAGGACTTATACCACACATTCATAAGCCATTCATTCAATAGAAGGTTGTGTCACATCTTGAGGAACTAGAAATTGCAATGAAATTGGAATCATCCCTGGTAGGAGACAGTGGAGTAATGGTTCAAGTTCATACACAGTTCGTTGCATTGACGATTCAACTAGAAGAACTTACAAAAGGGAAGGAGAAAAGAAAGCAAGTCTAGTGTACCAAATGTAAGACTGAATTCCATCACAAGGACGAATGCCCGGGATTCACACAGTATTTAGCGATGGGAGCATCGATTCCATTATCACGGGGAGGATATTGAGAGAAATGGGGCCATCACCCAGCTGAGTGTTCATTACTAAAAAAGTATCAGAGTACCCCAAATAAATTGTTTTGCAATTTTTTCAAGTCAGTGGGACATGAAGAGAAGGATTGTTGTGCATTCGACTTAATGATGGAGCACACATCAACTATGTACATGATTCAGGAGGGGAATGTTGCAGTA
The DNA here is from genome assembly GCA_032191745.1 of Picea mariana. Classification (NCBI taxonomy): domain Eukaryota; kingdom Viridiplantae; phylum Streptophyta; class Pinopsida; order Pinales; family Pinaceae; genus Picea; species Picea mariana. The sequence continues at coordinate 10,032 of JASDQU010587537.1, read as the reverse complement.
GAAGGGGGTGGTCCACAATAAATAATCAAAGAGGATTTAATCGATGGAACAAAGGAAACTTTGGTAGAGGCCAAGGAAGAGGAAATTTTGGTAGGGGTGAAAGAGGACTGAAATTATGTTATAACTATAATCAACCAGAACACTTGGCCCACGACTTCCTGAATCTATGTATATCGTGCACATACTGCAGAGCACTGGACCATGCGAAAAAATATTGTCCCCAACTAGTTGTGAAATGGAAGGTCATAGGAAACTAGAACCCAAATCCAAATCAGAATGTGCATAGAATATCATCCAAAAAATGCAACGAAGGACCTATAATAACTGTTGTTACACGCGGAGGAGATAGAATAGGGATGATATGTCGAACAGAGGGAAGCAAACTAAGCAATGGGTAAGGAATTCAGCAAGGCCTATGCCAACCTTTAATCCTTAGGAAGAAAAGGAGGCATATCAAAACGAAAGAAAATAGATAGTGGGACAGGATTGGGGAGCATCAACATTAGTTGCACCTCATGTAGAAGATCACGTTGTGCTTGAGAAGCCAACTGGAAAGGGAAGTATGCTAACAGAATTCTCGAGAAGTTGTGTAGAGATAATGAAAGATGAAACTGCGATGAGTACACTATATGACATGATTTATCATTGTACATGAGGAATGGAAACTCCTATCACACAAAGGGTGGTAAATCAGGTACTACGCGTGAAGAGGAAAAATGGAGAACTCAGACTTAGTGTGCAAACTAGAGAGTATTATGTGGATAATTTTATCTTGGACTTAGGTTCCGACTTGAACGTTCTACCTAAATAGACATGGGAGATGATAGGCCAAACCAATATATTATGGTCTCCTATTCATCTAAGGCTCGCGAATCAACACAAAATAGTATTGATTGGTCATTTGACAAGAGTACATGTCAACATAGATGGGGTGCGCAACATGGAAGACTTTGAATTTATTGAGATCATGGATGAAATTCAACCATATTTAGCACTGATGGGAATGGAATGGGATTTTGAAAACTAGGCGATCATCAACTTGAAGAGGAGGGAGATGATATTTGAAGTTGGAGAATTAAAAGTTATTGCACCCTTGGACCCATTATAAAGAAAGAGATACATAGAGCCAGCCAGAGGGAATGACATTGACAACTTATATAACATGACTATGAGGATGGAGGATTATGTCAACTCGACTACGGATAGTGTGATACTATGGAGAAGTATCAGTTCATGTGCATCAGATTCTAAAGAAGGTCTTGAGCATTGGAAACAGAGAATGCATGAAGTGTCAATAAGACGATGTGCATGTATAACCCAATCCTTGCACTAGATTGGAATAGAGATATGTGACCCACCCAGGTATAACGAATTAACTTATATAAGTTTGTTTTTAGAGACATTTTAGTTGCAAGTGCCTGAATAGAAAAGGTTGTTAGCACTATATGTTGTCTTAAAAGTGACTCCAACCAAATGGTGGGTTGCACACAGAGAGGGAATAAATGACTGGTCACACTGCAACAGACTCATGCGAATAAGGTTTGGTACTGAGGAAGAAAATATTGCACAGAATTATACGAGAGAGAGTGATCCAATAGGTCATGTGGAGAAATGCAGGAATTTATGGAGTTCAGTATCGGAAACAAAATGGACACACAAATTTATACACACACTGGACACAATTCCAAAGAACTAGTATTTGGAATTGGAAATGAACAGGGAGACAACACGATGGGAAGAGTTGGTCCAGAGGTTCAAAGTCATGTTTACATTTGAACATGAATATCCATCAATATATGCAGCGCTACAGTCCATTTGAACTAAGATATTTTTAGAAGAAGGGTCGATGGAGATAGTACCAGTGTGCAGTGCACACAAAGCCAATATAACTATCCATGAGTTATTGGAGTGTTACAATGTAGCTAAGGAAGAACATTATCAAGAAGATCCTAGGAATGTGCAAGTACTTGAGACAGAAGGAGAATGAGCAGTAGAAGGTCTAGAGTTTGAATCCGCCTTATATACACAATGTATAAAGATGAGAAAGGTAAACATTGGGACGACAAAGAATCCCAAGTTTGCGTAGATAGGAGATTATTGGAGTGATGAGTCGGTAGAGAAGATTGCAGACTTGTTACAATAATATCAAGACCTATTCCCAACGAAATTTTCATAGATGAAGGGGATAGCAGGGGACTTAGGCAAGATAAATATCCCATTGAAATCGGGTGCTAAGCCAATGTGACAATGGCCTTACAAGTTAAATACAAAGTACAAGGAAAAGGTGAAGGCTGAGATAGATAGGATGTTGGATGCATGAATCATTGAATCGATAGAAGAATTTGAGGGGATCAATTCAATGGTAGTGCAGGACAAGGATACATGAGGAATTAGGATCTATGTGGATCTGAGGAAGATGAATGATGCATGTTTACATGACCTTTTCCCAACACCATTTACAAACGAGGTACTAGAGAACGTAGGGGGTCAAGAAACTTATTCTTTCATAGATCAATTCTCAAGGTACCATCGGATAAAATTTCATAGGAAGGCCATCACAAGACCACTTTCGCAACATAGTGGGGGATTTATCAGTATACAATAATGCCCTTTGGATTGAAGAATTCCCCTGTGGTGTTTTCTAGAGTAGTGGTTGCAACGTTCAAGGAATTTATCTGTAAGTTCCTTGAAGTGTACTTGGATGATTGGACTTTGTTCAATCTACTAAAGGATCATATGGAAATCCTCAAGATAATGTTGTATCGGTGTAGACATTGTCATATTTCGATGAACTTAAAGAAGTGTATTTTTTTCACACCATTTGGAATTTTATTGGGACAGCAGTGTGAAAATAGGGATTACTAGTAGATCCAGCCAAGAGTGCAGTAATTATGGAGTTAGAAAATCCTACATCATTCAGAAAACTGAGGGTAACTTTGGGTCATATAGGATTTACAGAAAGTTTATCAAGGCCTATGCATATATCATAACACCGATGGAAAAGTTACTGAATAAAGAAGCAAAGTTTCAATGGAACAAGGACTGTCATAAGGTGTTGGAGACCTTGAAACAGAAACTTGTGACCGCGTTGATTTTGATCTTTCCAGATTGGAACAAGGAGTTCCATGTTGATGTAGATGCATCATCCATAGTGTTGGGTGCAGTACTATCCCAACCAGAGGAAGGGGACATAGATCACCCAATTGCGTTTGGAAGTATGAAGTTCTGCGTATGAGAAAATAATTATACAACCACCGAACGGGAAGGATTGGCAATGGTCTATGCGCTACAAAAGTTCATAAATTATTTATTGGGGCCTCACTTTAATATGTATACAAACCATTCTGCATTAAAATACTTAGTCAACAAGCCATTGTTGGGGGGTAGAATATGTAGATGGCTACTATTGTTTCAGGAATATGATTTTGAGTTCGTAATAAAACTAGGGAAGTTGAATGCAGGACTAGATCATTTATCACGCATACTATCAGGAAAATATGCAGGAAACTTAGATGATAGCTTCCCATACGCACAACTATTTGGAGTAAAGATGGTGGATGATTACTTCTCAGACATCATGCAGTTTCTAAGTACAAGTATGGATCCATCAGATATGATGGTGGCGTAGAAGAAACAACTAGTAGTAAAAGCAACATATTATAAGTTGATTGTAGGGAATCTATACAAGTTGGGTGTAGATGGAATATTGAGATGTTGTGTGTTGGAACACGAACAACCGATGATACTTGAATAATCACATGAAGAGATTGCAAGAGGAAATTATACAGGGAGAGAAACTACAGAAAATATTGTGTGCAAGGCTTTGGTAGCCCACACTTCACAAAGATGCAAAGGAATATTGGCAATCATGTGATGTATGTCAAAGAGTGGGAAATCCATCTAGGAGGGATGAAATATCGTTGAATCCACAAGTTACGCTGCAAGCATTCGAAAAATGGGCCATAGACTTTGTAGGGCCAATAAACCCACAAGAAAGAATATTAGAGGTAAGATACATAATCACTATGATAAAGTACTTGATAAGATGGGCATAAGCAACACTAGTTACAGAATGCACAATAGAGGCTGCTACGAGATTGTTTTTTGAGAATGTAGTCACAAGGTTTGGATTTCCATGCATATTACTCAGTGATCAAGGAACATACTTTTTGAATAGGAAATTTGCAGCATTGATTGGGGAATTCCAAATTCATCATCAAAATAGTAGCTTGTATCATCCTCAAGCCAATGGAACAATGGAGGTGTTCAATAAAATTCTTGTAACGTACCCATCCACCCAGGATAGGCCACGTCATGCAAAACTCTCTCATTATCAACTATGATACCATATGTATAAAGTACCTATCCTCCAACTAAGCAACGTTATGTGCAGAATACACATAAAAATGAAACTTCTTCTAAACTAAAGTAATTCCTTTACTATTAGCCAATTTCTTGTAGCTTACAACTAAAATTTATAACAAATTTAGCCACAGTCTGCAACCATAAAACAGATGCATCTAAATCATGTTAATAATCAACATGAAATACAACTAAACAGTTCCTTACAACAACATATACGTCATTATCATTCACACAGAGTTCATACACAACAATAACACATGTAAATAAATTAGTACAAGATAAAACACTTATATTTAAACAAGAATCGTGCAACCAACTTCTTGGGATGGACATTCCACCCAAATATAGACTGACTGTTCCAAATCTCAATAGCCAGTCACCCCCGAGTTGAGGCTAGTAATCCAAAAAAGAGGGTGGTCTCTCACAGTCAACTCACAACTCATAAATCTTATAACCCAACTAATATTCTCCTACAACTATCCCAATCTTTCCACCATTTCTCTTCATCTTGCCTGCCCAACCTAAGGAATGAACCATTCAATTATCAACGATCACCCAAGGGATTTATCATCTGTTTCTCAGGGTAACCCAATGGATGTACCATCCATTTATCAGGTTTAATCCAAGGGATATACCATATGTTTATCAGGGATAACCCAAGGAATGTGACATTCATTTATCAGGGTCTCTCTGGCACAAGTAACTAGGGATCTCTCAGCTAGGAACTCAAGGGAACTTTATCCTAGGAAAACTATCAGCAAGTCAACAACAAACAATTGTTATTTTAGTGCAACTCATTCAGGAGTTCACTCTTCTAGCCTGACAACTGGGCTCTTTAGTTCTCTAGCTCCAATTCACTCTAGTTATGCTCCAGAATTCACCCTCTATGGTTGCACCATCTCCAAGCTCTCTTTCCTCCCATATCCAATTGTTTTCCTAACCCATATGAATTCCTCTCTTGTGGCATGTCTTTCTTGTCTCGCACTCTTCCCCAAGTTGATTACACTTGTTAGAACCAAAATTCACCCCTGGATTGCGGCAGAGGTAAGCCTGATACCCATAAGAGTTTTATGTCATAGATTGGTTATAAAAGGGTCAAATGGGTGCAGTCTCAAGAAAATATCATTTTAACTCAGAAAACTAGACTAATATGCACGAGCAAGTGAGGTCTTAGTTCAACTTCAGACAATAAGTTGTAGTAAGGGTGAATAGGAGGAAGACTTCGGTGAAAAAATGTAGAGATCTTCCAAGGACATCAAGTTTTTCAGAAGCCCAAGGAGGAACAATTTAAACACAAGAACTTCTCGAATGTAAATCTCAAAGAAACTGAAAGGAACTATAACAACACTATAATCAAACTTTCATCATAATGTATTCACAATAATTCAAGTGAATCATTCAATCATGAACTCTTTCAGCATTAGAGGAAAACAAGAGGGAGTAAGGAAGATGACTGTCATTAAACAAGATGTCTCAAATGCATATGCATAACCAGATAACCAGAGAGTTCATTAAAAATTTACAATTCGGGAGATTTTCTCTACCATCGACCCTAACAAAAATTGAGAACAACTCCTAAATACTCAAAACGAAACCACAATAGCAAGTTCAAGCCATTGCATTGAAGGCGTTACATCTACATGCCTCCTGGAATATTGTGCATGTAGTCTCTGTCTAGTCGTGGACTTCAGTCAGATGCAATCACGTTCCAGAACGGGCCTGCAAATGAGTTGACCAGCTGACAGTCCTTTCTTGGAATTTCCATTTATGGTGGAAACGATGTCCAACCACCACCAACTGCTTGAATAATTTCCTCCTCGGGATTGGGGAGGCCCAAGGCAACTCTACATTTGTAGGATGTGGCGGCCTCTTCTTCAGTGTTTGATCTTGGTCGGATTGCTTGCGGGAGATTCATATGGGCAGACGTGGACAAGGATCTGGTGGGGAATATTGGTGTGATCGACGTGAAGATAAGATGAGAGGCGACCATGTGGAAAAATGCGGTAGAGGAAAGGTGATTGAGCATGACGACAGAGTGGCACGAGAATGTGACATGGAGACTGAGGAGGCACTGCGGGGATAGGCGTAATGGAGGAAATCTATCGAGGTGGAGATGAGAGGGAGTATGAGGGGAAGACACCTGGTAGGAGATGGTTGGTGGAAGTGAAATGGGATATTTCATATAGGTGAGTGGATGCCAGGTGTGATGTAATGGGAGGTGGAAGGGGAGTGGGAGATGTGACAGTGAAAGATAGAGTGAGAGACAGATGTCAGTGGGAGGTGAGAGCAGTAAGAAAGGGTGATAAGCAGTCTACTTGGAGGGGGTAGGTAGTGGTAAGAGGTTTTAGGCAGGGTGGGGGTCTGAGTTAAGGAGAGGGCGACACGTTAGTGGGGTGGGGCGCGCTCGAAAANGGGGGGGGGTCCGATATGGACCTTGCGCCATAGATATGAGAGTCCAGATATCGATTGCTTAGATCCACACACTACTTAGCGTGATGCACCTGTGCACACAAGACTTAGGATGAGTGGGATTTTGTGGGTTTTAGCCTGCTTCTTGCCATTTTTCCACCAAACAGGTCCATTTCTTAGGAAAACACCCCCCCTACAAGTAATGCGATAACATTAGGCTCCATGGGGGATGGATTTCTCCCTATGAGATGCCAATAAATCTTCTACAATTTCAGTGCCTTATTATTGGGCTATGGAGTCACTTATAAACCCAAAACAAAAGAGAAAACAATATCTACAAAGACCTGGGGGCCACTTATGGATCAAATAAAGAACTTCTTAAAAAAATGCCCATTCACAAGGCCACCAAAAACTTCGTCACCCTCCAAATTATACAACCTATAGGTATTATTCAAAATTATCTTAGAAACTTTGAAGGGCCCAATCCATAGGGCTTCAAATTTACCATGCTTTCCCTTGTCTTGTCTGGGTGCATCCCATTTAAGTACTAGATCTCCAAGATGGAAATTTTCTTTTCTCGCCTTTCTCTCAAAGGCTTGCTTGATCCTCTGTTGACAGTCATGTGCTCTGTGCATCACCTTCTCTCTAGTCTGCTGGACTTCTACCAGTTGATGAATTATTTTGATCATATCATCAGGCTCTCCTTGATAATATAGAAAGAATTTTGCTACAGGTAGGGAAAGCTGAGAAGGAAAAACTGCTTATGTCCCATATACAAGTTGGAAAGGGGAGATGCCCAGGGACCTCTTTGTTGTCACTCGATCAACCCACAGAGAAAATTTGAGCTTTGAATCCCATGCTTTCTTGTTGTCCTCTAACAATATTTTCATAATCTTTATCAGGATTTTGTTGGAAGACTTTGCTAGTCCATTGCCTTGGGGATAATAGGGGGTGGAGTGGATTAATGAAATCCCAAACTGCTCACAGAATTTGATCAATGGATGGATCATATTTGGAGGATGCAACATTATCAGTGATGATTTTGTTCAGACAACCAAACCTTACAATAATATCCTCTAGGAAATCAATGATCACTTTATGAGAAGCACTCCTTGTAGGAATAACTTCTATCCATTTGGTGAAATAATTTGTGGCAGCTAAGATCTACCTGTGCTAATTGCTTGAAACGGGATGAATTTCCCCAATGAAGTCCAGTCCCTACTACTGAAACAGTCCTGAAGCCGCCATAGGCTTCAATGGCTGGGACTTGAGCTGCTGCTTTCCAGAGAATTTCTAACATTTAATACAAGCCCTGATTTTTGCACAGACATCAGTGAACAGAGTAGGCCAATAGTACCTAGACGTGAGAATTTTGTAGGCTATGGTTTTCCATAAGTGATGCCCCCCACACAGGCTATCATGGAAATCAAATATAATCCTTTGGGCCTCCTATGGATCCAGACATCTTAAAATTGTTGGAATTTTTGCAGGTAGAGGTGTGCTTGTCATTGATGGAAACAACAACAACGAGGTTGGCATGTTTACAGATAGAAGGTAGAATATGCTTGTCATTGATGGAAAGAACAATAACGACGATGCAATGTCGATGGCACAAGAACAACAATGATGTTGGCAGAGCGATGTTGACAGGGTTACAGGCAGAGTGTGCATGGTAAGAACAACATTGAAGACATAGAAGAGCAAGCTCGAGAAGAGATCAAAGCTCAGAAGAGATAGCACTTTGTGCTTTCCAGAAGTGCATCCAAGGACCAAGAGAAGGACTCATAGGATGAGAAAATGTCGCATAACCTTTGACACTTAGAAATTATTCCAAGTCGGAAGGATGTGCAAGCTTAGGAGGAGGAGAAATAGTTTTCATTGGATTACTAATCCAGAATACCCAACAACCATCGGATCCAGTATAACTGCGAATAGGATAAGGCCGAGAGCCATCCTCCAACTCCGCGAAATGTGAAATCGCGATGAGATCTGAATCGTAGGATCCAGAGGACACATATCAAAATACCGTCATTTCACTGATTGAAAGGTCAAAGGAAGGAGGTTCTCTAACCCCTCGAACTCACGATATGCAAGGTCGTGAGATGATCTGAACTATTGGATCGAGGACTAATCTGGGTCGTTAGATCGAGGAGAAGAACATGTGCCATGTGAGGAGATCCACGTCAGCAAGGACAAGTGGTAGACCACATCAGTCAGATCCACATCAGCAAGGACAAGTGGCAGACCACGTCAGCAAAACCATGTCAGAAGGACACGTGGAGAGCGCTCAGAATTTCGCTGACTCACAAATCAGGAAAGTCAAAGGTAGAGTTGCAGAAACTCATGAGGTGCGAGGTTGCTACATGATCACAACAATTGGATCATAGAGGGTTGTGGGTCGTTGATTTAGAGTACTTCGGATATCAAGAGTTGGAAGAGTCTGGGTTGGCTCACGCTCAAACCCCCAACACGCGAAGTCGCGATGATATCTAAGACGTCGGATCGAAGAAGAGATATGGACCATTGATATGGAGAGTGAAGCACTTGAATGTTTGGTCCATGCTCATAGCCAAGGTCACATAGTCAAAGGATGAAGGGAGGATCTAGAGCTACTAAGCTCTATTTCAGAGATCGTGAGTTGGGAGATACAAGGAAACTTGCAGCAAGAGTTTGTGATATGCAAAATCATGACGTGCTCCTCTTACTTGGCCCTTGGTCATAACCAAGTTTACATCGTCAAAGAATAGAGGAAGGATCTAGCACTGCTAAGCTCCATTTTGGAGATCGGGAGTTGTGACATACAAGGGCAACTCGCAGCAGGATTTTACGATATGAGAAATCATGAAGTGCCCCTCTTGCTTGACCCTTGGTCACAGCTAGAGGTCACATCGTCGAAGGATTAAGGGAGGAGCTAGCACGTCACTGGGATCCACATCGGAGATCGCCAAAATCATAATGCGCCCTTTTGAATAAGTTCTTGGTCACAGCTCGTGGTCATGTGAGAGGAAGGAGCTAGCCCAGCTAAGCCCCATTTTGGAGATCGCGACTTGGGAGAGTTGAGATGCCTCATACCAAGATCCCCGAAGTCGCGAGTCACGAAGCACCTTCTGAATAGGAATTTGGTCACCACTGTTGGGACTCAGAAATGTCGTATTTTCATCCACCTTTCCCTTCACTATTCCTTACATTTCATCGCCCAATTAAACCTTCCTCATACCCTTTTCATAAATACATTTGGGTTTCACATTATTATTTTCC